>JAHLJT010002406.1:61182769-61229859 GCA_031308135.1 Acheta domesticus
AGTCAAGCAGTGATGGTGATGAAAACAACACACTATTGTGAATATTAAAAAAAAGACCCTGTGTCTCAAAAGACACAGCCGACACAGACATCCCGCTCTCTAGCGGGTCTCTTTAATAGACCGAAATTACCTTAGTTTTTTAAAATAATTTATAAGTTTTCATTTTTTACTAAACAATTCCTGAAGATACAAAAAGATCCTACAAACAATTTCATTTTAATGTTTTTTCCGCATTAGTTTCTCTCTTCACACTCCTCTTCCTTTAAAACCTTTCATCGTCTTAATTTGTGAAATTTCTTTGAACCGCGTATGTTTGAGCGTCCTCTTGTCTAGTAACCTAAGACTATATGAATGTTAAAAATCGAAAAATAATCTGGGAAATCCTGAGAAATTTAAGAAATAAAAATAATTTAAATTTATGAATTTTAAAACAAGTGTATTTACACGATCAAGAAAATTCCTGATTAGAGAAGTTCATTGAAGGTTGTGATATTAACGAACATTAACGAAAGGTACTTCAAAATCCTCCGAAATTATTTTGCATATTGTTTGTTTAAAATGCATTTTGGTGCTGACTTATTAATCCTAATCATACCAAGCAGTTACTCACCATTTTCCAAACGAGAAATCTTTAGAAAAGCATAAAAGCGAATGATCAGATTTCCAGAAACAATTGTGAAAGGTAAAAGTTTAAGCAAAACAGCTAAGCCCTATGTAAGATTGACCTCTTTACCAATGGTGTGAAGCTACATTAGTGCTCACATGTAGGCGATATATTTGTACATAGTATTTTCCTCATTATGATAGAATTCCTAATGTTATAAGTGAATTATTAACACAAATTTTATACTCTAGTTGGAAACACAGCGAAAACATCTGTGTCTCAAATGTGTGTCTCAAATTTGTGTCTCTCAAAATGTGTCTCTCTGTGTCTCAAATTAAATGAACATTACAAATATAAATAATGGAGTCAGCAACAAACAATTTTTTATTATTATAACTATTAAAAATACAAATATCTAGTCAATATCTGATTTTCATGAAATTATTGAAAATTATCAAAACAACCAAACATCTTCACATTCCATCAACAGTATAAAACTCTGGCTGATCCGACGTTTCCTGATCACGAAAACATTTGATTCATTTTCCATTTTTATGTTCTTCTGGAGGCCCCCCAGCTGGCCGTGGCTCCTGGGCAAGAGCCCCAAAATCCGTGTCTTAACCAGGGGGCACAGAAGCAGCCTTGTGCGCGATGCCGGAAGCGGAGGTACGAGCTGGGGAAGGAGGTTGCGGATGGCCGCGAGCGCACGCCGTCCCACCCTCACCCCCACCCCGCCCACGTCGCTTGGGGCACCGGGTGCTGGAAATATCTCAGGGGTAACCAGCTCATGGCGGCTGATGAGTAGCGGTTATAAAGAGAAGGAGGACGACGACGACAGAAGGGATGAAATGCAGATAGATTCTTCATTTATTTTATTTACATTTATGGTTTTTTATTTGCTTATTTAGTCACCATATAATAATAATCAAAATAATAATAATAATAATAATAATAATAATAATAATAAAAATAATAAAAATTAATTATGGTCGGTCCGGATAAGCAAGATCGCTTAGGCACTAGTGCCGTGGCGATCTCGGTCGGAAGAATGGCAGGTTCGAGTCCCGCCTCGGGCGTACGTGTATTTGTGTATGTGTGTGTCGTCCATTCACCCTTCATGATCATCCTCATTCAATCTTCTGTCCCCCAGTATTAACAACCCTGGAGGATAAAAATCAGATTCAGCTTAATGCTGATCCCCTGATGAATCACATGCACCCGTCACCGAGATAAAATGATACTGAACCCCGGTAAGTGTAGGCGCATGTCTATGTGGTCCGGGACAGCCAACTCGGGAACAAAAAAAACGGATTTAATTTCATAATGTAACTGCCACTCGTTTCCTTCACACTGAATTGATTGAAAAATATTAGTTTTGTCACAAACTTTAATGACATTGAACATGCGTTGAGTGGACATGGTTCGCCAATGAATCACGGATCACAATTTTGACGGAAATTCGTGAATTACATGCGTTATGTTATGAAACGTTATTCAGATGTGTTTATGATGAGGTTACAGCTACCCATTGGAAAGTTCTGACACGTATAGCCTCACAAAATACCTTTCAATTTTAAATTCAAATTGTGGCTTGTAGAGAAAGAGTAAACAATATTTTTAACGTGCATGCTAAGAACGTATAATTGAAGGATTGCTTGATGATTACAAGTATTGGGAACGATGTCCTGCTTAAATAAACTTTCATTTTTTAAAGTTCTTTCTGCTAATAGGGTCAAACGTATTATCTCGAACACCAGCAAATAAAACTGTTCGTTTTTGCTACGATAAAAGTGGATCAGTCTTAGACAGAGGAAAAGATCGTGCGTGAAAGACCGACAGATTTTGAATGATGGTGGAGCCCACGTTGCATTAGACTGCAACAAACATTCGTCCTTCAAATTATTTAACAGAGATAACACGCAATGGAACCGAAAATATTAACTTTGATAGGTGAAAGCTACGTTGTGTTCGAAATCAGTGTGCAATATATGATATAAGAGAGATTTATAAAATAAACTTAATATTCCTAATTCACCAGAGAAGTTAGGGTTGTGCTTGAAAGAAACTATAGCGTTGATTCTAAAATTTTGTGACATTTTTCCCTGAATTGAATTCCAGTCTTAAAACCTTGAAATGAAGTCCTGTCACCCACAAACTAACAAAAAATGTCTATTTCCACGTTGAATAGCTCAGTTCCACTGAATAATTCAAATTCGTTTGGGACTGTTTTTACGACTTGAAAATTCGGCCGTGAACGCCAGAAAGTATTGCACGCAGTGCGACTGGGCCTGCTTTGTAGAGAGCTTTTAAAAAATATTCGGCCCTAAATGGTCTGTCCACGTGTTTGTGAATTCGAGCGGATATACCAGCTGAGTTAAATCACAGCCTCAAGCATTACCGATATTATCGCAGCGATTCTGACCGGAAAGACCTAGAGTTGGAGTCCCGATGATTGCAGATTTTTGACACTAGTTTTACAGCAAAGTCGAATTTTGTCGCTGTCTGGAAGAGAATTATAGCGACTGGCTGCTCTGATGGGTAGTTTTCCGTGGTTTCTCCGATCAACACCAGGCGACTGCTGGAGCAGTTCCTTGAGACGAGGACCACGGATTGCGCACGATATTTCCTTCCTCTTCCTTGTCCTATCCTCACCCCTTACACACACTTACACTAAAATGCACAACACTACCATACATGCCGGGAGACCAGTCGGGAGCTTAGAGCTTGTCCCGGTTGGGGCGGTGCCTCGCTGGTGGGAGATAACTGGTTGAGCGGAAACCCCGCTAATCGACGGGACTTCGGCGCTGGATCTCGCCATACAGCGGGGAAAGATCACCGCCACCTCCCGAGGAAAAACACGCAGTACACTTACGGGACTAATGGCCTCTGTAGTTGACGCGCCCGGAATCACAAACAATCAACCAATCTAATGTATCCGGAAACATAAATCAGTCAAAAAATCTGACGAACATGGATCCACTCATGAACGCACGCGGAGAAACGGGTTCGACGAAATCGAAGGTGAGGTAGTTTTTAACGTGATTTCGACGAAATCCAGTATAAGTAACAGTGATTTCAAAAACAGTCAAACATCTCATTTGAAACGGTACAATCTACACATGCTAGCAAACATGTATGACAGAATGAAAGCAAGAAATGGGACAAATGATTACAGTTAGTTCAAAAATAAGGACTTAGTTATGGAACTATCGGAAGACAGGGAATTATTAGTCCAGGCGACTAGTAACTTTAAATTTTAATTTGAGGTCAAGTCAATGCGAGCTATCTTTGATTTTCATGAGAAGGATAACTCTTTCGACTGAAAAAGAGCTTTTTACTTCTCTTCGACAAGGTAAACGATAAATACGAGAAGAGATGTTATCACCAGCACTTTTAGAAACATGTAAGCTTTTCTTTAATGGGCGATTCACAGACTTCACAGTACCTTGCTTGAGTGCCTTTATAAACAGGTTTAAAGTGAACAGGAACATAGTCGTACATCACTGTCTGCCCCTGTAACACTCGTACATCAAAGATTCTAACGAGTCATTTCACTTCGAAGCGACTTCAAGACGAGGAAGAAGTAGCATTTATACATAGATTGTCGTTAACCCACAAAATGATTGAAGACAAATAACAAACTAACCTCTCACAATGTTGAGGAAAAGACATTCCGTAGTTTCTAATATTTATTTACGGTACACATTAATAAAGATGAATGATAAACAAAATAATGCAAACAATTCACAGTAGATGAGAGTGTTTTGTGTTTAAATTATAGTATAATTTTGTATGAAAGCATTCCATACACAAACCATATCTTACACATGTCTAGGAAACTTTCATCGTTATTTGTGTACGTTTCTTACCAAATATAATAAATTATATTTTGATACTTCAATATCCATTACGTAGAGACACTAAGAGATTCTAGGCATATTTCTCCTTCTCAAAATAATAATAATAATTACAACGAAACTAAAGTTTATAATAAGAATAATAATTGTAATTATATATATATATATATATATATATATATATATATATATATATATATATACACACACACATTGAGACGTACCGGTTTTTCGGTACAATCCAACAATGATTTTAATATGATAAGGGGACAGGTAATCTGTCTCGTGAATGGGCTCCGGGTACTCGTGCATCCATTGGAAAGACAGAATTGTAAGACAGAGAACATAACACTTTATTTCAAAAGAGTAAAAACAAAATCAAAACACTTTCATTACAATATCATACTCCTTTCATTTGTTCAACCCCTGGAATAATTAAGAATCACTGCTACCTTCGTAACCAACCTTTCATGAGTCGCTTGCATCAAACCTGACGTTTCGATGACCACCCTGAGCGTTCCGTGGGCCCGGGCCACGGAGGCATCTCGTGCGAGTTCGGCGTCGCTCGGCTGGCCTCGGCGCCGGCGGCGCACACTGATGCCGTTTTCTCGAATTCTTGGTCAAAATTATAAACCATGTTGAAATGGTTTTCAAAATGAGTCCATTTAGGTTTTGGAGGTCAGTTATTTCAAATTTGATATAATTTTGACGAAAAACAAAATGGCGGATCCAACATGGCGGATGCATTTCCTTTCTCGTCATTACGGTTTTTTTTTCTTTATTTCTGTAAAATAAATAATTAGCGATAAACCAGAGAACAGAATTGACTGAAATATAATAAAACTTTATTTTTGCCAAAAATCTAGTATATTATAAAATATATAATATAACAATATTTATTACATGATTTACACGTTTGCGTGTTTTTACTGCACGAAAATCCGGTCTTTATTTACAATACAACAACCAAAAGCAAAGCGCACAAAACGTGCCTTTGAACGAAGTTGTACACTACTTGAGACAAAGTACCAAGTGTTTATTCTATCTTTCGCCGAAGATGACCTGCCGCTTGCCTCAGCGATCGAGCCTTCCGTTCCCTGGGGATATGTCAACAAGGGCCCCGTTCATCCGGCGCGTTCGTCGTTCGGCGCGACCGGCCTATACACCAGTGTCCAAGAGCGTTCATTTGTGCATCATAAAATTTTCTTTTTAAGCAGAGAATATTTCTTTACGACACCTTCGTTTGACGTCAGTCTGCCAGTAAGTGCCGCAAAAGGTTTTTTTAACAAATTTCTGGCGTGAATACTCCACATCGGTCGACAATTTTGAAGTTTGTAAAGAAACTTTGGACATGGACTTTTAATTGACAAACAAAAGTGTCGAATGCGTCATATCCTGACAGAAGAGATGGTGAACAAAATCTCTGCCAGATTACAACAATCTCCAAGAAAATCTTTGAGGCATTGATGGTTACTTTCAACAGGATTTGGCAAATGCTCACACTTCTGTTCTGATCCAAGAACTTTTTAAATAATGTTTATAGTGATAACTGAATACATAGTCGTGGGCTATGGCATCCTAGATCACCTGATCTGACTCTTGACTTTTTCCTTTGGGAGTACTTGAAAGATCATGCGTATGCAAAACACCCGCATTCGGAGGGAGAGTTCCGGGGCTGTATTGAGGAGAAAATCGTAATTCCTCGAGACTTCCTTCAAAGAGTAAATCAGAATATGTTCCGGAAGTGACATGAATGTATTCGAGCCTAAAAACATCGCTTTCAGCATCTTCGTTAAGGTAAGATAAGCGCAGCAATAGTTCCCGTGTGTCAGCACGGCGCGGCGTCAGCGATTCGCTGGGCGAATAAGCCTTCGACTGCCCGGCCGACGCGGCCCAAATCTTCGGCGAACGATATAATGAACACTTCGTGTAATTTAGAAAAATTGTGCAACTCGGGGCAACTTTTTTTTAAAAAACCTTGTTTAAAAATGATAGAAGAACAATATAAAACTCGTTTCAGACCGGAGGATCGTGGAGGATTTTACTTCTACGTATTTGAAGATTGTTTTTTTAAATTAAATATATTAAAAACGATATTGTAAAATATGCGATAAATCGAAAGCAATCAAACGTAATTATATGATATTAAAAGCGCTAAATGTACTTACTTTCATCATTTTTGTCCATTTTGAATCACCAAAATATCTTCAGAGACAAAAAAACTACACACGATTTAAACTTGTCGAAAAAAGTGCTGTGCGCGTACAACTATAAACGACTCCTTGATGGTTACGTTCTACTCCAACTGACGCAGGAAACGTTTGTGACTCGGTCCTTATATAGCTCATTCCTATCGCTCAACGTACCAACCTAACTATTCAGACACATAAAAGTCCGGAAATTGAAACTTCGATTCTGGGAATTTTGGCCACGAAATCGGGATTTGGCATCAATGTGCGGCGGGCCGAAGCGAGGCCGGCAATGTGAAACGTTACTGCAACGTTCAAGGGACGCCAGCAGTCCCCCGATTAACACACGCTTCACCACAGCCTTAATGGCTATCTAATCTCGTCCGCGCCTCTCGTACAGTCTACTTCGCGGACGTAAAGATCACTATATTACTGTTAACACTTCTTGCCGGACGTTTTACAACACGGCTGCTACCACGTGGGGCGGCTCGTCCAGCAGCTGACCCCGAGTTTTTACCCAATCTTTGATGTCGCAAATCTTAATTACACGTCAACCATAGTTCACTATGCTTGCCCCCACCTTAACCATCGCTTGATTCACAGTCCACCAATACTTTAAAACACCCCCACTGTCCCTTTATTACTTCACTTACCTACTTGTGCTCACTCAACAGTCCCGTCTCACTTCGATTACGCGTTTCACCTGAATAATGTTCATCACGCCCGCTCCATATTACATACATATCACATTACAGTTCCTCAACTTCTTAATTACCAACTCCTGCTCACGCATTCCCCCCGACTCGTTGAACGGGTCATTTGACTCGGCCGCCACTACCTCTAAATTCAAAGTGTTGGCCGCGTCTAACCCGTGCCGCTGCCTCTCTGGTTAGAAACGTATTATAATAATCCGTTTCAATATATATATATATATATATATATATATATATATATATATATATATATATATATAAATTTTAATGTTATTGCCGTTTGTTCCCATTTCTTCTCATCCGTCCTGCTTCCTTGTTACCCTCGTATCTCTCTCCCTCTCTTTTACTTCTCTACACACTAGAATACTTCTACATGCGTACGTACACGCCATCAACGCATACAATTCAGTAACTTCTCTCATTATTACGACTCTCAACAAGACAGTGAAGCACCAGTTCGAAACGAATGTGGCCAACGGCCCTCGGTGCCGATGCAGGCAGCAACCAAGTGCGTGGAACGAGGACGCTCCGAAATCGTCGTCGGCTGACGGACAGCAACAGGAAAGTGTAGAGAGAAGGGAGAAGCTCGGCTCCGCGTCCGGGCGCTCCTCGAAAAAAAAAAGCCTCTCGTAATAGCTTGGACCGCAAAAACAGCACGCCGCGCTGTTCGCAGAGAGACCGTCACCGCCGGCGCCGCCCCCCAGACAGCACAGGCTGGGTCAAGGGTCAGGTAGACAGACGCGGCCGTGGTCGCGGTCGCTGGCAGCCCGCCACCACGCCCTCACCGTGGCGCGGCACATCGCAAATGGCGCCGTGCCATACACACACACACATGTGCCCGGGAGGGGAATAGCCGCGCCGCGCCGCAGCGCCGTCTGTTCCAACGCGCAAGCTGCACAGTGTGCGCGAACCGTCGCTGCTCGCTTGTTTGTTAACGATTTGCGAATGGGACGATCAACCGCCAAGAGGCAGGACAGGCAGTAACTTTCTATATCTGGGTACTGAACTCTCAGTCGAATCTTGTGGAATGACTGGGATTTTCAGCGAGTTCACTGTTTTCTGGGAGTTCACAATTCCCCTTCCTCTCATCCCACCTTTACTCCATTATCATTCATTTCGTAATAAAAATATATTCATTATCCATCCCGGTCACTGATCCATCCCGAAATAGCAATACGACTTGCATTATCAGCACTATTACAAGCACAACACTCACGTTGTTAGTATTTTGTAATTGGAGGTGTTGATGGTACGAATAAATATATGTATTTGACCATATAGGATCAATCAAAATTGATTTCAGGAATTAAACTTTTTTAAAAAACATTTATTATTGGCTCAACGTTTCGCACGCTTTGTACATGCCTTTTCAAGAGCAATTATGGCAACGGTTAACAATGTTAAATAAATTAATATAAAACAATAGAATTTACAATTTTTAAGTTAAATATTTACAATGCTGTTACATCCACAAAAGCCTGAAGGTTTGTCAAAACAAATAGTTACATTATGCAATTTATGAGAGCAGCATATTTAGATATGTTAAGGAATAAACATTTCAAACATGTGGGATTGGCAAAAAAAAATAGCACAATTATGGAAGTTCGTGTAGCATTAACATTTTATAAATTTGGTTCAGCTTCTGTATGTCACTTTTTGTGTTTATCGTATCATTCATTATTATATACAACATTTCGGCAATTAGCCTTTTTGATGTTTGTTTTTCATAATGTAAAATTTTGACTTTGTCAAATGCAATGGACATTTTGTAATGTTTTTCATATCATGTAATATGTATGTATATACTATTTGCGGAGAGTTAATATTCATTTGTGGTAGAGTTCTGATCATTATCAGACACGACACATGGTTAATAGCCGATAGTACTCACCTACTGATAATCCGGAAGATATCACGTCAAGATATCCCGATTGTTTTTTTTTTCAAATGATTCATGTTTTAGGTGCATATATACGTGACTAAAAAGATATCCGTCACGACAGTGATGTACTACTCCCAATTTAGATAATTTACACTTTTAAATTTTTATTAGTTCTTTTATGTCAGTTATCAGATGTGTGATGCAATAATTGTTCCTAATATGGATCTTTATTCTTGAATGGTTTGAGCGTAAAACATAATAACTAGGGAGCATATTTTGATGACTTAAATCATCACCAAAAATGAACAATAAAATGCTCTTAAAATGTTTTTAAAATGCTCTAAAATCAAGGAAAAATGAGGTAAAAAACAGTTCGGATGAACAATTCCAGCTGTTGAATATATTACTGGGTAAATTGAGGCATTCAGTCAAGTAAATTCAGTCAGTAAATTCTTGCATTCAGTCAAGTAAACTCAGCTTGCAAACGTTTGATATGGACTGTTCTTTACCAGAAAATCTCTCTCTTAAGTTATCCCGAAATCGGCCAAACTTCCAAAGGCGCTGATAGGCGTCTCAGGAACCTTAGATTACATACAAACACTAACGTTACAATTTCTGAGCACGAAATTGAATAGGCTTCTTAGAAATTCTGTGGAGAGCATATGTTGCATCTCGTGAATATTATTTGAAGCAAGTACCATTAGAATGTTATTAAAATCGTTGAAATTAGCGAAAAATACATTAATAATTACTGAAAAAGGTAAATAAATGACTTATTAGTCGAAATCGACGAAAAATGCAAAAAAGTGACACATACAATTGGGTAATTTATTTTAACATAAAATTAATTTCTTTTCTAAACGGCATTGTTCTAAAGCAAAAGGAAAAAATTGCATATCATTCAAATCCGCCCCTAATGATAACCATCGGTTTAGTGATTACTAATCGTCTGGCCAGTGCCATCTGCTTAATGGCTTACCAACGATTTAACTAGGGAAACTCCATACTTCCATAGTTAAGTGGCTCACTGGTACTTTTTCCCCCACTGGTGCAAGGAGTTAAAAATGTTCAAGAGCATGTCTAGAATTATTTCAAGGATCCTTGCGTATCCTGATCTTTTGTATCGCAGGAATTATCAAAGGTTACTGCTTGTGGAAATAATACTCGAATGAATGGACTGCGAAGTAAACAAGGAAAAGTGTCTTGTTTGCTTGATATTGTCCGCGATGTTCTTATCGAATGATCAGTCACCGACTTAGTTATCCGTAATGATCGTATCTTATTGGTCGACGCGAAGATGAATACACTTGAACTCATTGCAAATTCATGACGTCACTTAATGTAAACGGTAACACAAGCAGAGAGGGATAACATTGTTTATATCTCAGAAGAGAATCTAATAAACTTTTACGTTATTTGTGATGCACCAGGAGACCAGATCGAGAGAGAAATTTAAAATAAACAGGCAGCATAAGAGTTTATGCTTTAACAGTGGCAAATGAAGTGAAAATTGTTGAACAATATTGTAAATAAGTTTTTACTAGTATGTAAGTAATAGCAGTTTCATGAGCTATAATACTCTATCATTAGAATGTAGCCCTCGACAAGCTCAATTTTACCGATACTGAATCCTGCGTACATCTCAATATAGTATCATCTGTTCAACCAACGAGACACGCAAAACTTTGCCGGACAATTACGCGTTCCCATTAATCTTTGCAGCCTATCTGATTCCATCACATAACCAATCTTACCCTGCCAACACCACTACCCTATTTTGTGTGGTTCTACACGCTATGAAGCGGAATTCGAAGCCCTGAAACTGAGTCCAATAGATGTGGGATGTTGTATGTGAGACTTCGGAGGAAACGGGAACACTCACGACGTAAAACGGCCAGTAACAACATTCCCGATGGTCCATTTGCTCGTTCTCTACTTCGAATGCCTCTTATTGCTTCCGTTCGTTCTCAATGATGACAATGAAACGTGTTGTGTTTACTACTCTCACAGCCAATCTTAAAACTTGAAAGAGCGCAAAGTGAGTAAGACACGTTCGGAGCGAACGCAGCTTTCTCGTTGATTTGTGCCTCACGGTAAACAGGGCTCATAAAGTGAGAGAAAAAATAACGAATATTATTTGAATTGATAAATATTTGAGTAAATACCAACTGGAAGCTCACGAAAAGCAAGAATTACCAGGTGTATGTATAAGTTTTTGCCGGTTTTTGTCGCAAAGAAAACGTTATTTTAAAGGTAAATACATTGTTTGTTCATTGAAAATATTGACCAGCGGCTTTTACACAATTCGCCCATTTTTCAGGTAAGACATCAATACCATGCTAGAAAAACTGTTTGTTTTTTGCAGCAAACCATTCGTCGCGCCATTTTTCGACTTCCTGGAAATTGCTGAAGAGCTGCTCTGCGAGCACGTACCCCATTCATGCGAAGAGGTGATAGTCAGATGGCGCCAGGTCCTGGGAGTAAGGCGAGTGCGGAACGCTCCACGCGATTTCAAGGTGTCTTTCACTGGTTTTGCTGTGTGAGACGGCGCATTATCCTGCATTTGCTGTTCATTCAATTCGTGTGTGAACCATTTACCGAGTTTATTGATCTTTCCCATTGCCCGTAAACGTCTGCTGATTGTTTCTTGTGACACATTTAATGCTTTTGATAATTGCTGTTGAGTTTGGGTAGGGTCGTCATCCAATAACTCCTGGTATTGCTCGTCTTCCCACTTTTGTGGTCTACCAGAGCGCGCACTCTTTCTCTTTGAAATCATCACATTTAAATGGTCGAAGCCATATTTCACATGTTCTAATCGCCTGTTTCTGCTAAAGAACTGCTTCGAATGACCCTTCCAGTCGCATCTGTGGGAATCATTAGAGTTAAGAAAAACGCGTGCAACTAAAGACGCTATTCGAGCACCGGTATATTCTAGCAAATAATAGGATGAATTTAGCTCAGCACCAGCATTACCACTGACTGTGCAGCGACTGTTACAGGGATGACCTAGTATTCGAACCCTGACAATCGTATTTTCAACACAAATAAATAGCTCGGTCGAAATCAGTCACTGTCTAGAGGAGAGTTCTAGCGGCCGGCTGTTATAACCTGCAATTTTCCGTAGTGTCTCCGTTTTACACCAGGCGAATGCCGGATAGGTATCCTAAAAAATGAGCCGTAGATTGCGCGCGATATTTTCTTTTCCTTCCTTGTTTTATACTCTCCCCTTACTCACACACACTAACAAGCACCTCATTACCATTAATGCTGGGAGACCACTCGGGAGTTTAAAGCTTAACCCGGTTAGGACAAGTTGTTGAACCTGTTTTGTACTGGTGTTGTTAGCGAAACAACGTACACACTTCCAATATACACATTTATTCGTGTCTCAAGAATGTATATGTATTTCTAGGCAGGTCGTCGTACAATGTTTCTCGACTAGCCTGTGAGCTACCGCTCCACTCAAGGCACGGCCACCCGTAGCTCCGCCTAGGACTGCTACTGAAAATCTGTCTCCTCGACGTCGCACACTGGGACAGAAAGGAGCAAAACCTGGCCAAAACCCCAAATAGGAAATAACTTGTGCACCGTTTACAAGTAGATCTCTTGAAAGAGGAATGTTCATCCCTTAAGAAAATGTTAACGTAAACAATTTAACCCTCTTAGTTCTTGTGTGGCATATCTGTAAAATTGAGCTCAGTCTGCCGCACGTTTTCTAGTGAGTGAGGTGTCTTCCGGACAATAAAATTTGAGCGGTCAGAGCATCAACATACGAAAAGTCAGGAGCAAGTTTTTTGGTCAATATACTCATGTTTGGTAGTACTTTTATACGTTAATTTGCAATTTTGCTAAAAAATTTCTCTTAATGTTTATATTCCATTATATCGTGACGTGTAAAATATCCTAATAATTGGGTAAGTTCAATTTTGGGCAGGGGTGAAAGTACATTGTTCCAAAACAAGACTTATGGCAAAAATACCTCATAATGTGTAGAATATGAGGCAATAAACATATATCAGCGCAAAAGAGCGCCAACGATCGTTTTTGGTTTTAATTTACCACGCTACAAAAAGTGAAGATGTGAAAATGAACTGTGTCCCTTAGCCACTCTTTGTTCATAGAGAAGAATGATTATAATACTGTTAATAACTAGGGTATTTAATAGTTAATCATACGTTAGTTGCTTCTTTACTTTCTCGCTACCACTTACGTAGTAGAGAAAAAGTTATGTAATGCTGCGGAAATATCGGAAAATATTCATCAGAAAAACTTTTATTGCCGGGCATTGGTAACGAAAAACTGGATAAATACGGTTGCTAAATTTAGAGAAAAAGTCCTCTTATACGTGGTGTTGCCAAAATCCAAATTTTGGGTGTCATTGATACCGAAAAATTGATTGACGGCAAAACGTCTGTTCGTCTCTGAACAAAGCTAGCGGCTAAACCGTAGAGCCTATTTTCTCTAAAGTTGATGTTGCGGACCCTGGAATTCGAAACCATATTACAATTTTGGGGGTACTTTATATAAAACCCCTGGGACATTTTCAAAATTTTCAAAAAAATCTCTCCAACGTTTTCGATTAAATTTTGTTGTTGGATGGTGTAAAAGATGTTTAAGAGAATGGTGCAGGTCTAATTTTCGTTAAAATATGTAATAAATGGAAAATTGAAAAAGTTAAATTTTTTCTGTGTCTTTCTACAACTAAAATATTGAAGATACAGGTTTTTTGCCTATATGAGATGTATTTATAAGATGCACAGTTATTCAGCAGGTCCTTATGACCATGTAATCAATGTTCAAGCCTTCGATACATACGCGATATAAAAGGGCCGACCTTTAGTAAAAATGTATTAGTGGTAAAAGATGCCAGTGATTGTACATAATACTTTAATTCATAGATCACAAGTTATGAAAAATTTCCTTGTTCCTATTGGACACCTTTCTGAAGAGCCCAGGAGTCGCTCCACAAAACATGAAAATATGCCGTCGTCATTACTGCAGAAAGTGCAGCGGGAAATTTACAATAGAGGACATAATAAATAACTCGTTAGTTGCTTCTGATCTCTTTGAGTCAAGTTTGGAAAGATGAGCAAAAAAATACATCTTATTTGTGGGAGGATATTATGAATCTCCTTTTTACAGAGAATCAAAAGTCCCTTACACATTCGTCTAATGACGACAGTAATTCAGATGGAAACACATTATTGTAAAATATAAATAAATAAATAATTGATGTTGAAAAAATATGTATGATGTTCTATATATCCAATCATATATTTGTAGCCTTTTTAATAATGATACCCGTTCCCGAATTCGTGTAAAAAGGCTTCCAGGAGTTTTGGCCAAGTTTCAGCCCTTTCTGTCCCAGTGTGGTCAGCCTCGCCCCGACGCCGCCACCGTCCGTGGGGAAGGGGTCTCTCCAAACCCCGCCGAGATAGGGGGAAGGAGTCTGCCCTCTCCGTGGTGCGCGATCTCCACGCGCCGCTGCTTCGCCGCCGTCCCGTCTCTGGCGGGGAAAACGGGGAACCTTCCCGCTCATGATGTAGGCCACACTACAGTGCCCCCCCTGGGGGACACAGGTGGAGGAGGAATTCCCAGCAAGCCGACGTGTAGGTCGATGCCTGATATCATCATCCAACGGGGAAGGAACCACCACCGCCACTCGGAATAAACATTTATCACACTAACGCGAATAATGACCAGCAGTTGACGTGCCGCAAACATTAATCGATCAATGGAGACGCAGCTGGAACACCGGGAGTATTCCAGCAAGGAAAGCAAATGTCAAGACCAGCAAACTCTCGAGCGCAACCGCATTAACAGCGCCCTCTACAGCACAAGAGGCGCTCGAGGAGGTTCGACGAGCGACGCCGCCGCTCCGATTCGCAGCCTCGTTCTCCTGTGAACGCACACAAATTAACGGCTGCTCTCTAGTGCGGCGCGGCGCGGGGCGGCAACGCTCTCTCTTGTGGCGCGGTTCCGATGGCTGGGAAACATCACGGCGATTGCGAGGAAACGCTGGGAGAGCGGAGGGGAATGCTCAGGTGAGCAGGGTGCGGGATGAAGAGCACAGAAGAGAAACGCCAAAAAGAGAAACGTAGGGGAGGTAGTGGGGAAAAGCGATAAGAATGGTGTTTTACGGGAAAAGCTAGATTGATTGCTTGATTGAGGATTCCGGGCGCGTCAACTGATAAGGACATTGATCCCGTAAGCATAGTGTATGTTTTATCATCGGTTTGGTTGGTGTGATTTTCCCTCGCTGATTGGCGAGATCCAGTGCCGGCCTACCTATCAACAAGCGGGGTTTTCTCCAAACAGGTATCAGCAGCGGTGCATCGCCCCAGCCGGGACAACCGCTAAGCTCCCGACCGATCTCTCGCTATGTGTTGTTGCAGTGCGTATAAGTATAAATGTTTTTAAGTAAGGACCGGAAAGAGGAAGGAAAGATCGCGCGCTGTCCTGGCCCTTTTTTAAGGTTACTGCTCCGGTATTCGCCTGGTGTTGATCAGAGAAATCACGGAAAACTACCGATCAGAGCTGTCAACCGCTAGAATTCTTATCCAGGCAGCGACAGAATTGGACCCAGTTATCTACCTAGTACAGAAAATCATGCCACCGTCGGGACTCGGACCTAGAACCGCATTGCAGTGTCATCAGTTGGCGTCCTGAGCCACCTCTCCCGATGGGACAAGCTAGAGAAATGACAAGAAAATAAGGGCGAGTCTGACGAGCTTCAAGGTCGAAGGTATCCGTCTTTTACGTGTAAATCATTTGTATCGTAGCAGGTTTCGATGTCTGAGGCCTGCTGGAAAGGCACTTCGAATTGCGATGGATTCTTCTCCAGGTATCTATCCCGCAGAGAAGCAGCGCCCCAACGGGAACCAGCGCAAAGGGAGAGTTCGGTTTGAACCCAAAAGGGTTTTCGTCATGTGTAGTAGTGTTGCGGCATGTATGTGCGATGGGGAGAGGAGTGAACAAAGATGAGAGAGGAAACGTCGTGAGCAATCTGTGATCTGTTTGTTAGGGTACTGCTCCATAATTCGCCTGGTATTGTTTGGAGAAACCACAGATCACTATCAATCAGAGCAATCGGCCGCCAGAATTCTCCTCACGACAGTACTCGACCCAGCTGGAGAGGTAAATCCGCAACCGTCTGGACTAGAATCTTAAAACTTTTATTTATTTATTCATTTGTTTATTTATTTATTTACTTATGTATTTATTTATATATATTTACTTGGATAAGTTCATTGCTTGAAAGAACACATTACTAAGCAAAACAAGATTCTTTTTCAATCTATTAACTAGATCAGTTTATTTTTCAGTAAATACATACAGAAATAAGAAAATCAAAATATTAAAAAATGGAGAAAAACTCCTGAGAAGTTGAGGAAAACTGTGGGTGTTGCCTGCCACTGTTTCAATGGCCCACTGGGAATGACCCAAAAAGTCAACTTTAATAATAAAATGTAAATTCTGAGAACAAAAACGGAAAGGTGTAGGGTCAGGCGCTATTCCGAGAAACCTTTATCATAAACTCTGAACGAAAAATCACCTCGCGTATACGAGCGCGTCTACTGGAAAGTTGAACAAATTTCATTACACGAGAACCCAAGAACAATCGATATTAAAAAACTACAGAGAGTGCGATACATCATCTTGATTACAGGACTCAAATTTCCGCCAACAAACCTTAGTATACAAATCAGAGAGAGATTGCTTTTATTCCCCCTCTGTAAACAGAGAAAAAACAAAACAAAACTTCAGAGATGTCTCTAAACAACGGCAGTAGCGAGAGAGACCGTACTGTTCTTGCGAACGCTTATAAAAGTGCTCCTTTTCCCAAAGTTGGGCGGGAAGCGCAGGTTTTTTGCGAAGTTGGCGGGCTTAACATTGCCGTTTTCTTATTGCTCCCTGTGCGCCCTGCTCGCAAGGAGATGTCTGAATCGCTCAGCGCATTAGGAAAGTGCTTCAAAATTCACCTCTGTTTATACCTACCTCACATGTGCTTATTCATGACAGTGGGAAATGTATACCATTCAATATATGCCATCAGTGAAGCTAATTCATACAATGAATCTGCGTGATTAGGCGCGAATCTTGGAAGGAGGGGGAATTTTAAGACTCAGGGGGATATACTACATTCATTTATACAGATCTTCAGGAGATAGAAATTTGGAACAGGAAACATCTTAACTTTCATTAATAACTAAAGATAAATTTTGCATCTAAAGTTACAAATTTTATGCCACATAAGCTATGTTTGAAGGATTCGAAAAAACCAAATGAAAAGGAAAAAATAATCTTTATTACATTTCAGAGCAACCAACTCTTTAAAATGGGGTACTCTAAATATATACGTTGGTATGTATGTCTCTGCTTGGGAGATACACTCGTATGCACACATTTATACAGATATTTTTGGATCAAGACACTTCAGCCTAGCGCCATGTCCTCACTGGCACATTGTAATTATCCCTAATACACAGGTTCTTTGGACAATATCCCATCCATTTGCATGACATTATACATTCTAATCAGAGAAATGTCGTTCGTTTTTGAAAATTATATAATAAAAATATGTTGATATACACAGTTAGCTGGACGTCTTCTACACTGAACCGATTGAAATACAAACAACAATTTTTTATCTAAAATAAGTTTGTTTAACAACAATACATTGTCCGGACCAGCTATTTTTTATTACTTTCAATTGGATATTTCCGATATTTTTTTAGAAAATATGTACGAAGTATTAACACATAATTTTTTTCAGAGAGTATCTAAGGGTTGATAATTGTGTTATAAATGCCATTAACGACACAGACGTAACGAAAATCCAACAGAAGTGCTATGTGGAAAGTTAACGTATCATTGTTTATCATTGAATTATGATAGGGATCCAGTTAAGCACTAATCTCGAATCTCAATAACACAGGCTACACATAATTCTAACAAGTGCAATCCTGGAACAAATGAGAATCATACCCGTATTTCTTTGATTGTCGTATTAACTTTCTTTATATCTCGTGAAATCTAAATAGTGAACAAACGTATGGCTAGCGTATTTCAGGGAATCGAAATCAAAGACTTCTGGTGAAAAAAAACGCCAAAAACAAAAGCAATTACCAAAAACGGCAATTAAAATATTTTGCTGGTGAAGCTCTTCTAAATAATAAATTAGTTCAATAAAATTGACGAAACTAAATAGTTTTCAATTCCAATGGTCTTCTGAAATGGATTACCAAACATTTCCTAACTATATTAGTTTCGGCTTGGTTTACCCCTATGTTCCTTTTGTAGAGTAGAAGAGCACATTGCGCCACACCACACCACACACACTGCAGTACATGTAACTCTCGTGTAAATCGCGCGTAAGTTGCCCAGGGAAAGCTTTGCTGAAAGGCTGAGGCTCGTTTATGAGATAACTTGGGTCGTAGTCATACGTTAGCTCGAAGTCCAGTCAGCTTTACACAGGCAAGTTTTGCGCGCTCAATAAAGGAGACACAACAAAGGGCTACGGCATCCGTAAACCACGACAGTGCAGGGGAGGTGGTGACAAATACGTCCGCAGCTTATCGCAGATAAATTACCTGAGACATATAGCATTACTATTTGAATATACTAATAATTAAAATAACTTCCTTTAAAATATGGTTACACTAGAAATTGAATTAGTAAATTGGTTGGATTAAAGCAGGACATGTACGATGGATAGATTTTTATATGCAAATATCTCTCAGAGTTACAATCTAATAATAATATTTTCTCGGTTCTGTAGCGACATTTGGAGCAAATAACATTGTTCTGAGCTTAGAAATTAAGGAATACTGAAGATGTATAATAATAATAATAACAATAACAATAACAATAATAATAATAATATAATAAAAAATATTCTGAATACATCTTGTAAGTTGAGGCCCTTAGGAAATAAGTCGTAATAGTAGCAGACAAAAGTATTCCTAAATTCATATCGAGGCATGTTTTTCACTTTTGTATTACGTGGCCTACCATTAGTCGCTGCAGTAATCTCTTCTGGCACTGCATATTTCGTTTCTTCCCGCAGTATCGCGCACTGGCCACTTCCTGCTCACCGTTTCCCCTCACTCCGCAAGTCCCCATGCCATATCCGCCCCGCGCCGCGCCCCATGCCCACCTCGCGCCCTTCCCCCCGCCCTGCCCCGCGCCCCGCCACGCATCCCGCCCCGCGCCCCGCCCCGCGCCCCATCCCGCTCCCCGCCCCCGCGCCCAACCCCACGCTTCACCCCGCGCCCCACCCCGCGCCGCGCCCTGCCCCGCGCCCCGCCACGCATCCCGCCCCGCAACCCGCCCCGCGCCCCATCCCGCTCCTCGCCCCGCGCCCAACCCCGCGCTTCACCCCACGACCCGCCCCACGACCCGCCCCGCGCCCGCCCCGCGCCCCGCCCCGCGCCCCACCCCGCGCCCCGCGCCCCACCCCGCCCCGCGCCCCGCCCCGCGCCCCGCCCCGCGCCCCGCCCCGCGCCCCGCCCCGCGCCCCCGCCCCGCGCCCCGCCCCGCGCCCCGCCCCGCGCCCCGCCCCGCGCCCCCCCCGCGCCCCGCCCCGCGCCCCGCCCCGCGCCCCGTTTCGCCACGGCTCACACGTCGCTGGCGTTGCGAGCCGCACCCAGAATAATTCCGCAGTATTTCTTGCGGCAGTGTTTTCCGCGGCCCCCGGCCCATTCCACACTACCAATGGCCAGCATCCCTTCCCCAACCACACCATCGCCGCGCTTTGCACCGCCCACCCACTTCATTCCATCACGATGGCCTTGCTCTCAGCGCCTCCCTCCTGCTTCACAAGACTCAAAACACCCACACAAACTCGCTCCTATCCACTCCATAGTACACCTTTGCTTCCCTCCTCTCCAGCCTACACCACCCTCATCCCTCCTCTGTCCCCGCCCCGATCACGCACTCTCACCTCTCTTCTCGTGTCGCACCATCCCACGCGCTTCGTTCTACCACGCGCTCGCTTCGCTCTCTGCTCTCCACCCAGTCTCGCATCGAAGGGTCAAATACGATCCTCTCCAACTCGCTTCTCTCCGCCCCACCATATACTGCGTACCTCCTACTGCCCGCTCACCTCTCTTTGCTTTACATTTTAACTCCCCTTCTCCTCTTTCTTTCACACGAACTCAATCAATTCTCCATCCTGTCCACCATTAACCCACCTTACACTTATCTACTCTGACACGCCGCTCTCTACCCTCCAAAACCGTTCTTACCCTCCCCATCCACACGCTCCGCCTCATCCAGCCCTTTGAGCCCTTCTCTCTTCTCTCCCCACTTTGTCCTATCCTACTCACCCTCTCCGCGTGTTATTTGTCTATTCTCGTCCCTTCCCATCTCTCTTCTCCGTTTCTTCTTCTCGATTCTCTCCCCTTCCCCACCCCTCTTTCTCTCCCGGTTGACATTTATAAACATCACCCCGCCTCTCCTACGCCCACTATAATTGTGGTCACAGAATGGACGATTGTCCAAGCTAACAACCGAGTATCAATATTTATCAATTGGAAAGATAATGTTGGTTCAAGTACTTCGTTTACGAGTCAACCAGCAATATACGTAATAAAAAAATCCTAGAAGATATGCTCGAATATCTCCAAGAGCTCTCATGTGGTATTTCTGTGAAACGGGCAGTGTTAGAAAAATATTTTGGATATATTTTGAATACTACTCTTTCTAAGTTTGAAATTAATAATACATTTATGTCTCGAATTTCCACATGAAATTTCCAAATATAGATTAAAAAAATGTAAAATTTCGACGCTGAGAGTTTGAAGAAACTATCCCCTTGAAATCGTTCATTGAATAAATTACGAAGTCACAACTTAATAGAATACAAAAAATCTGGTTCTGAGTTTTCAGAAACTTTCGAACGTTTCTGCAGCCATTTCTTTTCGTAATTGATTAAAAGTGGGTGCATCTTCAAAGAGAATATCTGAATTGTTCTTTTAATTGCTATTTTTTCTTTAAACATACATTTAATATCATTGAAATATTATATTAAAATATTTTAAACTTGTTAATTATATATTTAAAATTCCTTCAAACACTTTGAGAAAATTTCCCTTTGAGATCAGAGGGTCACCGCAACCTCCACGCAGTTGTTCTGAGTTGGTGTGGACGCAGACAATGAAATAGTCGAGAAGAGGTCTCGTGAGGAATCGGTGGCAGTGCAAAGTCTAGGGCACTTGGAAGTTGAGACAGGAACAAATAGAGGCTATATAGCAGTGGAAGAAGTGAGCAGATGAGTGTGAGTGTGAATGTTAAAGGGAGAAGAGTTGGAAATGAGAGAGAAAAGGAGACGGAAAAATTCTACGCGACCTAAAAATCTGCACCGCTGAAAAGATAACATGTGTTAAAAGAAGATAAGATAGCTTGGTTGAACAAAAATGAGTATAAAACACAGGAGAACGTCGATATGGGTTTCCTGCAGAGTGTGAAAAGATAGGGTAAGAAAAATAACATTTGACAGCACCTTCACAGAAATGCAAAGTCCAATGCATTTAGCTCTAACGACCATTCCCCTGTCAAAAACAGTTAATTCCCCTTGTGCAGCCGTAATCACGTCAAAAACATCTTCATATGAATCCTTTGAGTGTAATTGAAATCTCTACCAATGAACTGCCCTTTAATCTTTTTAAAGCGATTCTACCGTCATCTGTATATTTGTATATTGCTATCCCATGACTTTTATCACCTCACTGAACACTATATAATCAACAAACATACAGTACACATCGAACACAGAGCAAAACCAAATTCGCCGTCCTGCATAATCTAGAGAAAGCGTCAAGGAGACTGATTCTGTCGGCCAGAGGGTCATGAGTTGCAATTCGGCATGGAAGCAGAACGAAACAAAAAAATAGATGGCAGACACACGTACTGAACTTCGTACATTTACTCCAGCTATCTCTGACTAAATGTTAAAGAAAATCTTTCGTTTTTTAAGACGACGGAATAATGTACATGAGGCTTATCCCGATCTTTCTTAAAAGCCAATTTGAATGAATGCTCTTTAACCCTTAAATGAGTTCACAATGAGCGAATACTACGGAAGAAAACATATCTAAAATAAAACGAACAAAATTCGCAATCTGCCATTATCTAGAAGAAGTATCGCGATATTGCATTAAGGAGACCGAAGGAGCTGAGGGTTATGAGATGCAACGCGGCGTGGCAGCGGAGCGAAAGAAAAGAACCGTAAGGCAGCTTAGAAACGCGTGCACGGCACACAGCTGCAGCTCCGCGGAGCGCGGAGTGGGGTGGGGCGGAGTGATGCCCGACGCCGCCTCTCCACTGATGCAACGACCCGGCGAGGCGTGCGCTCGAGGTTGGCGCCCCTGACGGCGCGGGAGGGGATGGGAGCGGAGGGGCGGGTAACAGATGAGCAGCATTTTATGAGAAGAGCCGGCGCGGAGGCAATTCGTGTTTATGGAAGTGCTCTCCGTTGTGTTGCGGAACTATATTAGATGCTTTTGTACTTTTCTTTGAAAAAAGGGTCTAGGAAAACATGATTACCCAGAATAATTCTGAGCCTTTTTAATATTTAATTCTGTTACTATTAATAAAGCTCACACGTGAAATATGTTGAGTTGAATGTGCTGGAATTTCGCATTTTTACGTTTGTGCTTCTTTTTATTTAAAAAATGTTTGAATCAATTTTTAGGAGAAGGAATTAAACAACATTCGAAATTGTAAAAAACATTTTTCTTACGTTTAAGGCACTTTTGAAGCACTTTTATCTGAACGCAACAAAAATAATGCTCAAAATTGATCTTTTTCAAATCTCAATTTCTAGAAAACTTTCATGCAGGTGTAAATTAAAATTATGATACATTATGTAAAAGAGGTCTTCTGAAAATTTTAATACCAGTTTTATTTTAATATCTTTACTGCAGTTTTATTTATTAGTAATATTTTAATTTATTATGACATTTTTGGGTTTTATTTTTCAACCAATTCAGTTTATGTTCTCTGAGACTATTACAAATATATAAATCAAATTTGTCAGGTTTTTAGACCGCAAAATTATGTAAACGTTAGACTACGATGAAATAATTTAGTCATAGACTTTTCTGAAACAATTTTTAAAATATGTGCTTAAAAATTGAACATTTTTTAAAGTTTATGTCATTATATTTCTATTTGTTTTGAAAGTAGAACATTTATTGTAATTATTATTGCAAAATGAAGACGGTTGGTACAAGTTTGAGAATTAAAGCATTTCTTGAATTAAAAGGGAGAACAAAATAGTCGTAAAGTATTGCGATCCCACCAAATTCTAGCGATACGTTTTGTACTTCAGAGCGTACTAAAAATTGTTTAAATCAAAGTGAAGACAATTCTGAAAATGGATAAAAATTCTCTAACCATTTCGAACCAAAACATTCTGGAAAATATTCCGGAAAAAATTCCATGTGCTCAAAATTGCTTTATTTACCGTCCTTCGAACAATTTTTTTCATAAAAAATCACGATAACCCTGATTACAACCCCAAGTAACAAAGAGATCTGCACATCCCCTCACATGAACTGCACTTCTCACGCAGAGGAATACAAGGGAATAAACAGCTAGGAATGGAAGGTCATTGGATACGGATTTATTGCATTAAATGAGAAAAAACCGTTAAATTTTTTAAATATTTTTTCTTTTAAAATTCATAGTACAATTCACATATGTAAACACCGTAAGCAATCTTGACCAGTACGTTTCTTCCCTTTCAAAAATTAAAATACTGCGGAAACAACTGCATATGCTTGCAAATGGTTTCATCACACGTGAGAAACTCGTCACTCGTTTATTGAAATGTCGAAAAGTAGAAACATTTCCCAAATCATAAAATATTTAATTGCCGATTCGAATCCATAGTTAATTCTAATATCTGGAGGAAGTAAAATAAATAAATATATGAATTGAAAATTCTTCGAGGGCAATTTTAAAATAAGAAACATGTATAATACACACGTACACATTAAAACAACAACTAAGGACCATTCCCCAGTACATTTTTCCCCTCACTAAAAAAACAATACAATTATCCCGTTGCATAAATTTTAGAAAAAACCTGCATGTGCCCTCTTATCGATTGTTGGCATATTTCAGAAGAAAATTTTTAGGAAATTAACCATCTGGTAACATGAAGTAACGAAAGTGTTTTACTCACAGGCAGATTTAATTTCTTATTAAAAAATCACATCACAATCATCATCAACAGAAAACCAAGTTAATTATATGTCCCCGCACATAGGCTGTGCAGTACAGGCCCAGAAATGTAAGAAATTAACCGCGTGGAAATGAAGCATAACGTCATATTTTTTCGTTAAAGAGGATAGACATTTCCAGAATGGGTAAATTTACTTTTCCCATTTTGAATACAGAATAATTCAACTTCATGAAATACTACCTGCGACAAGATAATGAAAAAAACGTCATTGACATATCTATTTTTTCACTACCTGCGACAAGATAATGAAAAAAACGTCATTGACATATCTATTTTTTCACTAAAATATCAAACCAAAATCGAGATCAACAGGAATCGAGAAAAATCAACACGTCCTCTCAAATACCCACCCCCGAAAAATCCTTTCAACGGTACAATTCTTTCATCGACAAAAAAAAATCATTACAACGCCATCAACATCAGAAAACGCAAACAACCACAGGCCCTATCAAATGGATTGCGCATCACAGGCCCAGACATGTGGGAAATTAACCGCGTCGTAATGGAGCGCGAAGGCCGGGAATTTAGTTTTTGCGCGCATAAACCTGATGGCGCGATCGGCCGCCGCAGCGCTGTTTATTCTGTGCGACGCGCGGTCGTAATTATTTAGCGGCGGCGCCGGCCGCGCCCGACATCCCGCGTAAAACTCGCACCCCACGCACGCGACGGCACGGAACGGAACAGGACGGACGGCCCGCGGTTCGGGGCTCGTGATGTTCCCGAACTAACTGCGAGTAGTGAAGGTTTGCCCTGCTTTTGTGAGAAGGGATTTGAATATAATTATGTCGGAAGTGTCTTGGTTGGAAAATATACGTACGGAATAAATAATTTACGTGCGTGTACAATAAATAAAAATAGGGACCAGGACTGGGAATACCGCGAACTGGCAAAAGTCGCATTAATCTGATCCATCTATATCAAATATATACATACATAATTCACGTAGGGGACAAAACATACTCGTAAGGTCCTGGGTTGGAAGCTTGAAATGTTCTCGATCTAATAGCTTACGATATATGTTTGCGCTGCTTTTGTAAAAAGGGATTTGAAAATAATTATGTCGGAAATTTCTTGGTTGAAAAAATCTACGCACGGAATAAATAATTTACGTGTGTGTATAATAAATAAAAATAGGGGCAACGACTGGGAATACTGCTAGCTGGCAAAAGTTGGATTAATCTGACCCTCTATGGCATATACATACATATATAATTTACATACGGGACGAAACATACTGGTTTGGAAGCTTGAAATGTTCCCGGTTTAATAGCTTATGGTTTATGTTTGCTACGCTTTATTGGGAAAGGATTTGAAAATAATTATGTCGAGTTTCTTCATATTAAAAAAAATTACGTACTGAACGAAAAATTCACATTGAGCCGTCGGTTTGAAGGCTGAATATTGGAGAGATATTCACAGACTGAAGTTTAGGAGATTCGGACTCTTGTTCGAGGAAAGAGATTTTTATGCATTGTATTATAGGCGAAATTTAAATATTTTGTGGATATGAAATGGTAGGCACTGGGTTGAAAGTTAGTGAGTTTCGTCTTTCAAATGCGATAGAATTACTTTTCGACTACTTCTATTAGAATTAATGATTTTCCTTAATACACGAATCTAATAGCACTCTGAGAAGGAGATTGATAATAATTAAACTTTATGTCTTTTTATTGAATTTCAAATTTTATGAACGAAACAAACGAGCCTGGGATTGAGGAACGCTAAGTTTGAAAGCCACTAATTTACTAAGATTACAATATACAACTTTTGTAGGAAAATAATGAATTATCGTTTGTGTCTAGAAAACGCAGTTGAAAAAAATGCTTATTTGCATTGTAGGCTCTGAATGACTTTATATAAATGAGATTAATAATGCCCAAAGCTTATTTCGACATAACTTGCGATATCTTATTTGCTGTAAACGCGCAGCCTGTAAAATTTCAGATCCTTGTAAAATCGCAGCTTGTATAACCCAAAACTTAAAGCAAAGAGAAAATCCGTGGGGTGAATGCAAAGGCCTCGTGATGAAAAGCTTGACAACGATTATCCGGGAACGGGAAGGAAACTTATTAATCCGCTCACTGCGGGACTGGTAACTCGTTGGGAAATTCACTTAATCCTTAAATTACATTCTGAAACTCTGAAATAATGTAAACAAGTTATAAAATTCATCAATAAATGTGTTTCTAAATGTTTTTCTATAGCTTAATAAAGGTAACGATTTATTAAATAACGATTCTTTCTACTGATCTGCGGCAATGTGGTTCATAATCGCGCAAATTCTAAGGAGGAAAGTACTTTAAAAGCTTCTTCCACGATTATAACACGTTTCTCTTGGCTTGGGCTGTTTGTAGAGTAGACAATTATATTTATTTAAAAATAATAAAAACAATTTTTAGCCGCTTAAAAATTCCTCAACAAAAACATAAATAAATGTTTCCCTAAAATACCCAGAAAAACAAAAAAGAAAGCAAATGCATTTATTGGATAATCTCGAATGTGGCAACATTGCGCTGTTATGTTTTTCATTTTCGCGTCTCTTCTTCCATTTCCCCTTTTACGCTTCAGCAATTTACGAACAGCCACTACCAAGCAACCAACATACCCAAGCTCTCATGTGAACAGTTCATATTGCGCGTATCCTTCCGTTGAAGAATCCTGCTGCACAATTTCATTATTTCTGTGAATTTTTCCGGAACCACTCATCTAAATTTCTGATCTGATATTTCCTCCGATTCGACTTTTTGAATCTCCTATTAGTCATAAAAAAATCACAAATTGATACATAAATACCAATACTTTACAGAAATATTTTCATATGCAGTAACAATATTTATTTATAACAACATTGAATCTGATGGATAACCATTCAGAGTTGAAAATGAGCATCAAAGCACGAACTAGGCAAAAGTTGGCAGCATTGTTCAACGATGAGCATTAGCCGGTGCAGCACTGCCAACTGATCCCCCTTCGAAAGCCACGCCTATACTGGCCGCTGCGGTTGCAATCAAAGCGATGCGTGGGCGCACTGCGAAACAGCCAGTCGATGCGAACGGCAAAGAGTAATGGCTCATTGGTTGTGAATTTGCGGATACATCAAAATGCCGAAAAATTAGAGGAGTAGTGACCTGTGAGGTGGCTCTGTTAGCGGAAAATTTCTCATCGGCCAAAAATTTCAATCAATCATTAATACAAATTTGAAAATGGGAAGTTTTCTCAATTTTGGCAAATCAGCATTTCAGTTTAATACTTTACATTGTCGTAAAAGCACACATGAATAAATTACTTCTTTTAAACATTTGTGCGATTCAACCCGGAGAAGAAGAAAATAACTTGTTCATTCATTAAGATATTTTTAGATAGCCATATACCTTTGTGTATTGCTATAGAGGTTTTGAGACTTCGTGTTAAATACACAAGACAATAGTATCTAAAAAAGAATAATGAGCAAATATAATTATTTTACACAATTTTTTAAGCGGATAAAATTCGAATGGAATATGATATAGTTCAAGGAGAATAAATGGTATGTGTATTACGTGAATCCACAACTAGGGTTGGAAATAGTCAATTATGGTGTTGAATTGTTGTGAATGTTTGTGAAGTATTCATAATGACTTTTTTATCTTAAAAAGTAGGGCGAACTCGTTAAAATAAAACAATTATTAAGGATTTAAGCAATGGGATAAGATCATGTATATAAGAAAACAATAGTTAAGGGTCATCTAAGAGTTCAATGGGATCCAACAAAAGATTTTGGACAGTCAAATTTATTAAAACACGATAAAACACTTTACATTAAAAACTTGTACCTGTGGCGACGTTTCGAAGGATGATTGTACCTTCATCTTCAGGCCAATAAACATATACTTCAACAACTAAAATTATAAAAAAGATACACATTAGAAATTGTTAAAAATCGAGAAAAAGGAAATCAACCTGTACGTACATTAAGATGTATAGTAAGTTATTACTCACAAGTTTAAATTAATATTGTGAAACAATACAAGATCAAGTACTGTACTTACATTTGTAGGAATTATTTACAAACTTTTACGGAATGGATCGTAAACAAGGAGGCCGACAAGGTGTGTCTCAAACCAGATTTTAGATCCAGAAATATGAATTAAGAACTCATGCAACTTGATGTTGAATTTCTACGGCGAACATTGTTACGCGTTCAAACCAAGAGGATGAAACCTTGATAAATTACAAATTTTAACAGTTACATGTCAGAAATAATAAATAAAAATTCCCACGTCGCCACAGGTACAAGTTTTTTAGTGTAAAGTGTTTTATTATGTTTTAATAAATTTGACTGTCCAAAATCTTTTGTTGGATCCCATTGAACTCTTAGATTAAATCTATGTGACAGCCTTACAAAACAATTTCAAAATAGTTAAAGGTGTTGACGTCCCGTAATATGTAATTCCCATCAGAACTATGAAATATAAACACCCTCTGCCAATTCGTGACAAAATTCCATCAAAATAATAACACATAGTTCAATAATATTCAATTCTATTTAAATAATAATAGAATAGATATAACAATACTTATAATATTTCAATATTATTACATACAGTAATAATAATTATATTAATATACAATATTATATTTTAATTATGTATTATAATTATTGTTATTACTGGAATAAAAAACATGTGTCAACAGTGTAACACATTTCAACCAGGTATCCGCTTTCTAGTTGCAAAAATCCTTCCCTGCTTTCCGAGTTTCCACACAAAATCAATACATTTGAGAAAAGTCAGCCTGATAACGATATTATAATTTGCAAATTGAATTCTTCTGATGCGGCTTCGAACACTAAAACTCTCTGTTTGCTCATAATATGAAACTAATCTTGAACCACACCAAACTGCACGTCACTCATGTATCAGAAACTGTATCACTAGGTGTCTTTACAATATTATCAAACACTAACAGTTTCCACAAGCCCCGGGCTTTTTTTTCTTTTGTGTGGCTGATACGGACGTCCTATCCATAAAACCTATTTCGGTAACATATCTTTACACCGCAAACAATAAAATACAAAACACATCAAGTGTGCAACCTGGTTTAGTTGCTCAAACAAAGCATTACAGCGTAACAAAAATTGAGATGTAGATGCAATTGTTCATATACTATTTTTAATCCATAACCAGACTTCCTCGGGAGCAGAATTAGAAACTACGCAGGCAATCATCATACTACAATGTAATTATTAGATCGTCCAATTGTATACTGCGAACTCCGAGATTTAGAGTAGAGGTGGTTCTCTCAACAAGAACCAACGTCGTCAGCAAAATTAACCTTTGATTCCCCTTTTTCCTCTTAAGACGAGACAATGGCTTGTCGTCGCACTGCAAACACATCAAGGGGCGCGGGGGCAGCGGGGGCGGCCGGAGGCGCGTCAGGCGGAGGAGGCGATGCCCCGCCCGCGCCCCAATTACAAGCGGAAGCCCCAACCCGGCGCGCCCGCCCACGCCGCCCTCCTCTTCGCCCCCGCCCCTCCGCTCCCCCGGCCCGCTTCGCCGCCGCTCATCCACGACTCCCTGCGCTTCCGAGCACCCCCGCCTTGCTTCCCTGCCATGCGTCCATGCTTTTCCAACATGCCTACCCTCGTACCTACTTTCACTTGTCCCCAACCATGGTCCTTATACCTTTTCGCATACCTCCTATTGAGGCTGCGAAATATAGCTTATATGATTGGGAGAGCTTTGCAGAAACTGTGCCTAGGAAAACTTCTATTCGCCTGCCCGTACTCTTGTCATATCGGAAGACTCTGAAACGATCAAAAGTATCGATTGTTAGAAATACCTAAGCGTAAGGATCATTACGTATTGACGACATTGTCAATGTTACCTTTGTCTGGGAGAAAGGAGAACGTTTCCTTATAGATTCTATTGGTCATTCGTGGCGCTTATGCGTGGAAGCCCTGCTCCTGTCGCGCTACAAATCGCTGGTACACGGGAAATGCAATTTCAGTGAGCTTTGGAACGCTACCAACCTTGCATATAGTGCTTTACTTTCATTGCAGTCAATATCCGCGAATCACGTAGCTTTTACGAGGCGATCTGCCCTGAGACAGCTCGGCTGTAGATTTTCAAACAATGCGATCTCTTCGCGTGTTAAATGAAAACGAATCGGATTCTAAGAAATTGTGACAACGTACGGCGCTGCGTGCATTTCTTGGGCCGCCGGAGCCGGCGGCGTCCGGGATGTGGCGCGTTCTCGCGACCGTCTTGGAAAACAGTTGACATTTTTGTTCAAAGAGTTTCATGCCACGAATGAAATTCCTTTTCACTCTGCCAGGTAGTCGCCGGATTTTGAGGGAAAACGTTTCTATCTCCAGCCCGCCACGTTTGAAATGCATGCTCTTCGCTGTTAGTTAGCCCCAAAGAGAAGTTATAAATGATTGAATTCCAAGTAAAGCGCTAAATTTGAATTGATTTGACCGCGTATGTGCCATCACATTCCTACTTGCATTTATGCCTCTCCACTCGCATGCACACCCAGCTCTAATCCTCGCCACGCTTCTTGAACGTCTTTCGGTCTTTCCTGTCTGCGATGTTTGCAACTATGCTTTTCCACAATGCCTCCTCGACCTGCCTTCCTTACCATGCTTCCTGCTGTGTCTCCCAGCCGTGACTACGCAATATCTACCTACACAATGCATATCCGTCGCATAAAACCCTAATCATAAAACACTACGCCTAAAGTCGTGAAACCATCGGCTCCTCGCTTTTCCAATCATGTGCCGGATACCTTCCGTCACGCACAACGTTTCATTACTACCAGCTCCCCCTCACGCCTCATAATCCCATCGTGCCTTCGAATAAAACCTAACGTCTCCACCTCCTATACCTTCACAACGCGTAGCTTTCCTGCTACGCTTAGTACGAAACCTAATCACTTCACCACGCATAACTTCCCAAACTCTTCAATGGGCCCTCTCCTCCTGCCACGCATCTCCCCATAATTTTCCGTCTCATCCTCCCCAGAGCCTCCCGTCATGAATACATGCTTCAGCGCCATGCCCTTGCCCTTTGAATTCTCCTTCGCATCATTCCCTCCGGCCTCTTTTTAACCGCTGCCAAGCCCTCCCCCCCGCCTCGTGGATTTTTAGAACACTAAGGGGACGCACATATACTTCGTATAGTTTCCAAAGTGGAACAACGCAATAAACCGAAAATAAAAATGAAACGTATTCATGAAAAACAACGAAAATAAATGTAACCTCTTTCATTATTTTCTCAGTGCTTATGTTTATTCTCACTTTTACGGGGAGATATTATATTTGAATGTGGTTTACAGTCGATTTTTTGTAATTTTTGGAGATTTCAGTAGAATTCAATTTTTCTTTTAGAATTCTTTAGCTGTCATTGATTAGGCTTTGGCTGTGATATATAAACATGACAATGACTTAAACTGAGAATTTCATAAATTTATTATTCTAAATGGTTCGTTCTTTTTTGAAAAGCCACGATTGTTTACTGTCTCGAAGATTCGAGATTGGGTTAGACATTTCAATATTTTTATGAATTGATTTTTTTAGTCATTTGGTCAATTTAACACGCCTGGTATTGCTATGCTCTGCATTTTATCTTCTCGGAGCCGAGTTTCTTCTCACAACGTCTCTTCTCGGAGCCGTGCTCCGTCGAGCATAATCGCCACGCTCTCTTCGATGGCTTTAATACGTCTCTGCAGTTTTTGTCGATCACGATGTTTTGTGACATGGAAGTGGAGATAGGCCACGTTCCTCCACAAGGTTATTCACCATACCAACCTACCACACCCCTTCACAACGCCTTTCACATGTCCACTGGCGTAGCTAGGTGGGGGCAGGGGGGACGGTCCGCCCCGGGTGACGCCATTTTAGGGGTGACACCAATTAGATAATTTTATAATTGGAATTATATAATATTAATAATTTATTTTAAAATCATATTTTTATAAAAACATGCACTTGTTAATTACTTATATTCCGTTTTAGATTATTCATTAAAAAATTTAATTTCAATTATTCTGATTTAAATGCGGTTTTTTAATATACGTATCGTATATAATATAATATAATATCGTATTATAAAAATGTCATGTACAAACATATTTTTAATAAATAATTATAAACTATTCATTAATAGTTTTTATATTTAATTTATGGTGGGGGTGATACCATTAGTTTTGCCCTGGGTAACATCATCTGAAGCTACCACTGAACATGTCCAGCCACCATGCTTCCCCGCTTAGCTTCTTTGCGTTGTTTCCTCGCCGCACTTTCGGTCTCAACTTTCACAAGTCTCCCCGTCACATTACACGGTCACGCTTACGCTTACGCTTACCCGACACGATTCCACCATGAACCCTTCCATGCCTCTCCACTATGCATCTACGAGTTGCCTCTTTGTCACGACCCTTCGCCACGCCTCCCCTCCGAGCCCTTACCGACACACCACATATGCCCGCCACATTTCTTTACAACCTTTCAACTGGAGCCCCTCTGCGAATCCTTGTCACGCATGTCCACTGTGCATCAACGCGCTGTTTCTTGCCACGCCCCTTTCGCCACACGTCCTCTCCATACCAACCCACCATACTTCCCCGCAATACTTATTCACAACGCGTCCTCAACGCGCCCCAGTCACACAACCCTGCCACCTTCTTCGCGGTGTTTCCTCGTCAAACTTTCTCGCCAAGTCTCCCCGCCACACAACCCTGTTTTGCTTCCCCACCACAAACCCTTGCCGCACCCCTCCATCACGCATCCACGCCACACCCCTTTCGTCATGCCTTCGCGTAACGCCTGCCCGCCACGCCTAATTTTAGACCACCCTCGACAGCCCTATTTATCCACGCATCTACCATGCCCCGCGTTCCGCCACGCCCATCTCTTCACGTGTGTGCGTTCCTGCGGTTCTCTGACGGACGCGGCGCGTCGCGTCAGGAAAGCGGAGACGACGGGGAAAAGCGGAGGGAAGAGAGGTGGAGGATGCCGCCCGCGTTCGTTAATTAAGCAGGCTGCAGCGGCCCGCCTTCGTGGACGCGTCGCTACCTCCGCCAACGCACAACGCCCGCCTCCGCCGGCTTCCAGGCTGGCTGTCGCCGTGACATCTGCAGCTGTCATCCTGCAGCAATCGATAGGCGTTTGTCATGATAAGGCCTCCATTTTCCGGATGCTGTCGCCATTGTCATCGTAGCACATCCTCTTCCGCTATCCTCCGTATCCTATGCTGTCGCTCTCACAATGCCTTTCCGACCCTTTGCCTTTGTTGATTTGTTCCCATCACATATCAACGATTATCTCCACTCATTTTGTTGAGCATATTTGTTCGTCTTGACACATGCGTCGGACCGCTACATTAATTATAGTAGAGTTTATAATGTGGTGCTAGTGCTGCATATTTACGACTTTCAAGTATTAGAGAAAGTAAAAACCTAATTGTTAGTAAATTAGGGCATCTTCTGCTCACACCAAATTTGTCCTGCTTCTTTTTTAAAAACTTCGCTATTGCGTGAAGCACTTTAATACATTAGTACTCCTTCTGAAGTCTCAACTTTGGTGTCGCCTGAGGGGTTCACTTACTCGGGATATGTGATATTATTACCGATTCCGTGTTACCCAACCTGCCAAGAACGATCGTCTGTAGTCACAACTCGACGGATAAACTATCACGAACGATGTCCATTACCCCTTTTTTCTTCGAGATACAATCCCGAATTATGAGGGATTGACTACCAGAAATCGAATACACAAGCGTGGCCAGGATCGCTTCAAGAAAAATCAAAACAAGGGAATTTTATAATGCTGCAAACATTGTTATAGAAAATAGTAAATCAAATTACCTATCATCATGCCGATAAGTTGATCCTCGTGGAATTATAACGCGATTGAGGCACGATTTCGCCCTCATTGCGTGAACCTGTGGCGCCGCTGCAACGGGAGAACGCTGATTCGACTCTTCACAACCGATCTGGTCGCCGGTTTTGTCGAGAGATCTGCCCGTAAGCTGCCACCAGACCTCGTCAGGGGCAGCGATCGTCGAACAGCCGCCCCGCTGCCGACCGCCCCGCTCCACGCACGAAAGGAACGCGCCGGCTCCATTCACGACGCGGTCATCGTGTCAATCGGCGCGATCTTCCCAGAGTGGTGACAATCCATTCACAAACACCGCAATTGTAAGTAGAATATGTATTTTGTAAAAATTGGCAGACACGGTTCATGATAGGTTGTGTGAATGTGTTAAAAAGAAATGATTAGAGACTTAAGAAACGAGCCAGAAACGCGTCAAGGAAGAAGATCGTCCTAATGTCCATTATAACTTTATAACTTGCTTTTATGAAATCTAAACTTCAAGCAAAAAAATTCATTGTAAATCCATGTAACAGTAATCATAGGAATATTTTCGGAAATAAACAATGGGCTCCGTTTAAGAACCACATTGAAGGAATTCCAGAACTTTTATTCAGTAGCACATGTTGAGCACACCTGATCTCCAATCATTGGAAATCTAATCCAGAGAAACCAATCCCTGAGCTAATCTCGTGCAGGTCTTCGGCAGCCGTCGGAGGCCGGCGTGAAAGGTAAGTTGCTTGCGACTCACCTGTTTAAGGCCTGGGTGATCGCCACAATATTTCGAATGCCTATGATATAGCGCCCAACTCGGAGCCTTATCGTTAGAATTTGGGTTCCAGTCTCAGTCTATTTGCAGTTTAAAAGACCGAGAGTTACGAAGTGTGTGTTTCAGCTGAGTCCAACTATTACAGTAACATTCAGATTCAATTAAAAACTACATAGATTCTGAAGTAAATTGTTACATGTAGGTATTTCTCAAGCACATTCAGAAGAAACAAATTATTTAGAGAACTAATAACTATTATGTGCTACATTAATCTAGAATATCAGCTTATCAAATTACTAACGGTTATATATTTTATTTCATTCGCGTTATTGCATAATTCTGGTTCATTTATTTTCTTTTCAGTACTAAATTCAATACAATAAATCTACATTTCATACATTTTTGTCTAATTTTCAATTCAACCTATTATCACACCTGTTGTACGTGATACATGGGTATCATGTCTCCATTGACGTTTTGTTCCACAAAATATGTAAATTGATGCTATTTTCAAAGTGGAACAAGTTGTGAAACAACCATCACGGTTTACTGTACACATCGATAATTTTTTAACACTTTTTTAATTTAAAATTAATTTAAATAAGGATAAGAAAGTAAGTCAAATTTCTCCCGTTCATAAATCCAAAAACTGTTATAATGCTCACCACGTCGGGTACGCCAGCACTAATCTCGAACTTGTTTTCTACGCGAAGCTCTGCTTAACGAGGCAGGAGACGAGTTCAAACTCCTTTTACTCCCAGGGGAAGAAATTTTGGAAAGTTGGAAACTTGGAAGTCAGCAAGTTTCTTCGGCCTCTGCAAGACATAAGTGGGGCATTTTCTCAGTCGGAACGATGGTTACAGAATATTAAGTGTCAGAAGTGTTAGCCCAACTGTACAGTTAACTTCGTACGAGAGAAAAATTACAAAATATTGGAAAGTCAAAAAATGTTTCATAATGAAAAATGATCTGAATGACTTGGACGTATTCAGTGTGAAATAATGTCGAATTTCTCAAACAAAACACGAAAAATTTACGTCTCAATATACTGAGGAAGACAGACGGCACCACCAACCCAACTGCGCGTCCGGGGACGTGTGGTATCACCTCTGCTCAGACAAGATGCCTTTGCCTCACTAGGGGATGTTTGTAAGCTAAATAAATAAATACTGATGTTCAAATCGAGGCATCTTAAGCTTTTTTGTATTCTCGAATCCTTTCTTAAATTTATGTACTTTTGTCACAGTAATACGGAACCAAAAAGTTACAACAAACATTCAATGATTGGCTATTCTATTAGGGGAAGGTCAGATGGTATCGGCCACCTTAGCTTTAAATATCATTTCTTAATTAAGGTTAATTAAAATTATTCTTAAAATACAGAATATGAAACTTCAATCTCTTACTCACACACTCTATCAAAGCCGTTTGGTTTGAAAGTAAAATAATATGATTATTTGGGTAAATAGTAAAAATCGTTGGCAATTTAAAAGTCTCAAGAGTGGAGGGTGGTATCGGACAACTAAGTAAATAACGGTAAAATAATTTTAATGAGGTTTTTTACAGCAATTCATCAAAGATACGCTCACTATTGAGACAAATATTTCATTGCTTAATACAAAGAAAAAATGAGTATTTGGTTACAAGGAAAAATAACGGTTCTTGAATTAAAACTCAACTATTATGTTCAATTTATAGCTTCACAACTAACATTATTGAAGGGTTTTTCTTTTGTAATGACCGTCATAATGACTATCTTCCTATTATTTCTTCCCATTTCCCGCGAATTTTACCTATAGTTTCCTGAAATACGGACAAAATCATTAGTATTCGAATATTACCTCCTAACAACCTACACGTAAGAAATACGTAAAAGGCAAGAGAAGGCGAAGAAGTAACTGTCCGGTACCATCCGATTCTACTTTGTCCGATACCACCCGAACGCTCCTCTTCCTTCAGAAGAATACAACACAGATATAAATTGTACAAACAACGTTGTACTGCTGTAACGTAACAAATACACCTAAGTAAACATACTAGTCACAGTAGAATGTATTTAAACTTATCCCAAGAAAAGTTTCATAGCTCCAAATTTATCTTCGTACACCGGCCAGCATGAAAAAAAACAAACGTAATGCGTGTCGCTATAACCAAACTGATTGATGTACTCACCTCATACGGCGTATGCAAGGCTAATTCGTGTCCAGGAACACCCTGACAGTGCAGCACGTGCTACCACCAGTGCCCAGTTCCCTAAACTACTTTTGTCCTATACCACCCGCTGTCCGATATCACCCGACATACCCCTAAGTCCGTCATCTTATTTACGGATTTTCATAAATCTTAATAAATTATAAAATAATAAATGATAATTCGATTATTATTATTAAGAGAAGGTTTGGGTCTGTTCTTGCCTGCGAAACCCCAGTTTAACCCTTCACCCCCACCAGTTAAACCAACACTTATACTGACGGCGGGTTATAAGGACCCGACAATTCTGATTCACGAAAAGTGTGCCCTTTTTGGGAGGAATACGTATTTAATATTATATATTATGTTCTACACCAAGCGATTCTGTTTTATTCATTACTATTAGTCAATAACTAATAAAAATATTAATAACCATTGGAAATACATGAAGGCAACTTGCTGCAATGCAGTGCCTTCCTCAACACCTAGCCCATCCGCCTCGGCAACGTCGCTCTAGGACGCCGACGGGTGCCAGCGTCGTAGGCCGGAAGAAGGCGCGGAGCAGGAGAGGCGGAGAAGCGAAGACGAGGCAAGCGGAGGCGGAAACCGGAGCCACAGGTGGGTTGGAGGCGTCGGCCGCAGGCACGCTCCGCGGCGCGCGGGGCCGCCTGCAGCGCCGCCACCGAAGACGACTCGAACTAATTAACGCGCCTGCGTCTTCCCTCAGGGGCGATGTCATAGAGCGGGAGCCACTCGCGCCGGGTTTATTGTTTCAAACCGCCGCGCCGCACCCCCGCACCCGCGCCGCCTGGGCACGGAGGGAGACGAGCAAATGAAAAGGCCTCTTCCATCATCTCTGCTGATGCTCTTCGTCTTCTTGCGAGCAGTGTCTCGTTGATTGTCTCTGTCATTAAGTAGCTTTAATTATTAGTTTTCGTCTGGAGTGTTGTTGATGGTGAAGATGGGATTTTGTGTGAGTTTTGAGACTTGAGAGTGAGTTTTGAGGATTTTGTATGTATTTGAAAACTGCGAGATCTTATCATTTTTGATGACTTTGTAGAAAATAACGTAATTTCTGAGGAAATGAGGGATCACAAAATATGTAATATAAGTAAAATCACTTACGATGTCATGAGCGAGAGGCGCTCGCCGGTCTATTGTTTCAAACCGCCGCGCCCGCGCGACCTGTGTCAGGAAGGGAAACGCGCAATTAAAAATTTTCCATCATCCACAATATTATTCTTCGTCTATTTGTGAACAGCCTCGTTGCATGTTCCTGTCGGTAAGTAACTTTAATTATTGGCTTTTGTCTGGATTGATGGTGGCGCTGAAGTTGGAAGTTGTGCGACTTTTGAGTTTCAACTATGGGATTGTATCATTTTCGACCGCTTGGTAGAAAAAAGTGTAATTGTTGAGGAAATGAGAGATTAAAAATTGCACATAAATACATATACAAAGAACGGTGACACAGAACACGAGGCGCTTGCCCAGTTTTTTCATTTCAAACTGCCGCCACCGCGCCACACGTGCCAAGAAGGGAGACGAGCAAATGAAAAGACGCCTTTCATCATCCCTGCTGTTGCTCTTCGTCTTCTTTTGAACAGTTTCGTAGACTGTTTCGGTCATCACGGAGCTTTAATTATTGGTTTTCGTTCGAGGCGATGATGCTGATGAAGTTGGAATTGTTGCGACCGCGAGAACGTACCATTTTCTGATGTATTGAAAAAAGATAACGTAATTGCTGAGGAAATGAGAGATCAAAAATTTACATAAAATCATCTATAGACGATGATATCGTACAGCGAGAGGTGTACGGTATATTCCAAACCGCTGCGTAGCCTGCGGTAAAGAAGACGACGCACAAATGAAAAGGCGTCCTTCTTCTTTCCTTCTGTTGGTCTTTGTATCCCTATCTACATTTTCATTTATTGTCTCGAGGCGCAGCAATTAAGTCGTTTTAATTAATACTGTTGAACCGGAGGGTGGTGATGAAGTTGGCAATTTTTTCTTTCCGGTTTTAACAGCGACTTCACAGAAAGTTCCTGGTAACGTGATAGATGGATAGAAGGTAATTTCGGAGGAAATGGGAGATCACAAATATGCATAAAATAATCTACCAAGGGCAATGTCATAGAGCCAGAGGAACTCAAAGCGTTTTATTGTATCAAACTGTCGTGTCGTTTGCGAGGAGGATACAGACTAAGAAATGAAAAGACGCCTTCCTTCTGTTGCTCTTTATCTCCGTGTTCAGACACGGTGATTGCCCCTGGAGGCAGCAGTTAAGTCGTTTCAATTATTTGTATTTGAATGGGAGAATGAGGAAGGTTATTGTGTTGTTTTTGTGACTTTCCAGTGTTAAACGTGAGTTGCAGAATGTTCATTATATCTTTATGGGAAGAAGGCGATCGCCGAGAAATTGTGACATTAAGATTACGTAAAAATCATCACGAAGAGAGTAACAGTGCAAAAAGAACTTTCGAATTCCAAATGGCCATCTTATTCTTATGAATAGACACACTTATTGGGTCCAAATGAAGAAAGTAAATGTTATGAAATTTGAGATTTTGTCAAGGAGTGTGGGAGTAAATTGGTATTTTGGGGGATTGCGGTGCAATCTGCAAGATGTGAAAAAATATTGATATGGATCAGAAGATAATGTCAGATAAAGAGGGTTATGAAACACAGAAATATGTTGTTAGTTTTCATACCTTACTAACTGCTGACTGCCTCTGGATGTAGCTAAGTAGTGTCAATCATTCGTATTTGACTATGAGTTTCGAGATTTTCTAACTTTTTAGTGTGAAAGGTAAGCAAGAAAAAAATTTCCTAAGAGAGAAGATAATAAGATAATCATTTAAAGTAAGAAGTAAATCATTTCACTATTTAAATTATTTCTACAAATGTAGGCTATTTTTGTGATAAAATAAGATAAAAGTAGCTCGATTTTGAATTCAACAATCGTAAAGTTGGATAGTCTAAACTCATCGTAAATGTTGCATGGGCCATCCTCTGCTGACCCCATCACCATCAGAAATGTAAACAGCGCATCCGTAGCCACTTCAGCCCCTCCAGCGCCTGTGTTCGGTCGATGTTTGAGTGCGGAGTAATTAGTTTTTGGCAAAAATGAACTTGAGGCGTCTGTAGCGGAAGTGGAGGCGATGGAGACGGGTAACTTGCGGCAAGTTGTAATGAGACGCTGCACTATCCAAGTTGACCTCCCGGATGGCCACTTGAAAGCCCATCGCCTGGGAAGAAGCTTGGCATTTGTGTACACTGGAGGAATGTAGGAGAGGAAATACAGGTGAAGGAATGTAGGGGGTATTACTGGCAAAATAATGCAGGTGAGGTTGAAGGCAGAGGATTACAGGAACGGGATTAGCAATGCGGAATTGAAGGGAGATGGCGGAAAGAAATAGAGGTGAGGGAAAGCAAGCGATGGAACACAAGCGGGGAATGCTGGTGGGGAGTAGCTAGAGGAATGATGGTGGGATTGTAGATGGAGTGTACTGGAGTAATGTCGACAGGAGATTGTAGTTTGGGAATTCAAGCGAGCGTAGACTTAGGATGTGGACAGGATACGCGAATAAGGGATTTACATTGGAATTCACATGGTACAAAAGAGGTGGGAAACTGTTGAAGGTTAGTGTTTCTGAGACGAGGGACCTTGTAGTGTCGCCAGAACACTCACAGCCAGTGTGGAACGAAGTGAGAGAAAGTGGGGAACAGGTGGATTGGTATGGTCAGTAGTCTAGCTGAGATGAATATAAAGAAAGTAAAAGATAAAATGAGGCAGTTTCTCTCTTGATAGTATTTAAAATTGAGGTAAGGTAAAATAAAACAATAACTTGACGTAACGCAAATGTGTGAGGCAGCAACTCCGCTGTGTGGAAGGAAGGAATTACGGTGCCGCCAATGCCGCGCAGTGTATCATTCGCAATATAATGTAGAAAATACAATTCAAACCATTCGTATTGCTATCTATTCACAGATTTATACTTTCTGATTAAAGCCAATGTGAGACAGCTGTGGTGGATTGCCAACATCAAGATATGGAACAAGAATACGAAATCGGAACATAAACGGTTTGTCTTCTGTTTTGAATACTGCAAAACAGAGGTGAGCTTTGATGGAAATGAGATGGTAAAGAACACAGGAGAGATATGTGAAAACATCTAGCCGAGAGATGGGTGGAGTCGTCAGGTTTATAGAACAGGTACGTGTAAGGAGAGAAGAGTCTGAAAGTGATCTCAAAAGGCGAATATCATTAGTCAAAGAGCTCAATCGTTATCACAAATTGGCAAATTCAACGCTAGTATTATGAGTTAGAGCAGGACAGTGTGTGTTATTTACAACATGCATGAGGCACTCCGCGTTGCTCAAACTCAAGAATGTCATTGTATTCATCGTGAATACTGCTGGTAAAAGTCTGGCACAGATTTGCCGCTTCAGCCAAATGTTTCCAGGATGTTAGACAGTTTTGAGGAGAATGTTCGTTAGTATTGTATAATTAAGAATGGGTTTTGTATGTATTTCTCAAATTAGAAGTTTTAATGAAATGACGTGATAAGAACATAATTATGAAAAGAGTTGTAATCCCATGACCCCATGTAATCCCATGACGGGTTAGTTCAGTAGCAGAAAAGCGACATGAGTTTCAGTATGGTGATCTTATCAAACATGTATCATCCAAACTCTTGTGTACCACGATTGTGAATGCATTATTATTTGTACTCGATACTAATTTTCTTCGATATTTTTACACCAACATTTTCGTTAATACAGTTTTTCTTGTTTAATTTTAAACACAGACGTTCGAGATATCACATTGTGTGAGTCAATCGCTGATGTAACTGTCCTTGAAAATTGTCACTTTTGTCTAAATCCCTACTTTGCTGAAAAAAGTAGTACTTGTGATATTCGTTCCACCAGGGGCCGGAAGAAAGAAAAAAGAGGAAGAAAATGAAGAAAATAAAGAAGTAGGGGGAGAAGAAGTATTACTGAAATTAAGACGTTAATTTCTACAAACATCTCGCTTTTATCTTAAAAATCTGTTAATAATAATAATTATGTCACTTTTAATCCGTTTTATCACTACTGCAATTCTGAAGCTTCTTATAAAATTCATAGGAGTGCTGTAATCAAATCCCACATCACTGCTGATAAATTTCATTAGAAGCTGTCTGCAATAACATTTTGCCTCGCTGTCCCGGATGCAGCGCTGACCGTACGTCGGCAAACGATCGCCTTTGAAAGTGAGGAGCAGGGATGCGGTGGGGGCGAGAGGGGAAGGGGGAGGGGTGTGTGAGTTTGAATCCTGGGCAAGTGCACGAGTTGCGGCGAGCGTGTGTGCACTGGCTGGGAGAAGCACCAGACAAGGACTGATGAGAGGTCAGAGAGGAGGGAGGAGGGAAGCAAGAGACGAGAGAGGGATCGCGGTCGGGGTGCGGGCAAGCAGTAAGGCTATCAGGAGATGAGAAGACTTCGCTGCTGGGAGGGGGTGCTAGCGGATGCGACTCGGAACTTGTGGCGGTCATCAATGTAGATCGGGAAGCCACTGAGTAGGAGGACGTTTGAACAGAACGGGAGGAAGGGGAGAAGGGAGAACAGGATGTTGGTGAGGGGAAACGAGATCAAGCGCAGAAGCTGAATTCGTAATTTTGGGTCCCATGAATATGAAAATATATTTGTTTTATAAGTAAGAAAAGAGCAATTAACTAGCTTATTGAATTGCACGAGCACTGATCTATCTACTTCCGTGAACAAGGACGTTGAAAAATCTAGAGATTCAAAATAATGTGGTATCACTAATGTTAATTCTAAAAATATACCGTTGCACATACAATCCACTGAGAACCAGTGTTTAAAAAAACTGATTACATTGAAGTGGTATTCTCTTTTTTAAGACAATCAAAATCTATTTTAAATGTCATTGTAGTTATTTATACACGTGAGTCACGTAACTTTAGCACCTTCTGTAACTTTTGAACGGTTAAAGTCATTGCAATGCAGTTTTCACGGAAGTGCATGAGGGAATGGGGCTAATTGATACGTGTATTCATTTCTATTTTATCACTTGTACTTTACGAAATATTTGAGGTAACTGTTTTTTCAGGGAGGGAGGGAACTATACACATTTTTCCAGTCTATCATGACGAGCGTAAATAGACAAATCCAATGGTATACATATTGTCCTATGTTAGGTAAGCATTTTTTGAGTAATTTTAATTTTTTGCGACTAGTGTTTAACGAATATTTTCAATGAAACAGTTCGCCTCACAAGGTCACGCAGCGCTTCAACGACAAACGTGCTCTCATGCACTGAATTTATGGGACTAATGAATACAGAAGTTTAAGCGTCCGGAAACATGAAATAATCAATTAATCATACTTTCAAACACACATCATTGGCAAAAAGTTATCATCTTCGACCCTAAATGCCCTAGAAATTTGCAACATTTATTTTGAGCCATCCCGTATAATTGAGAAGAATGCGGGGCCTGTTACTAAAAACGCAATAAAGGATCAAATTGAAGAACTGACGGGTGCGTGAATCATCGCGAGAAAATTCGAGAGCGAAGATCGACTCCGAAGACCCTTGCGAGGAACGCAGCCAAGGCGGGAGGATTTCGGGGAGCGCGGGTGTGCGGGTATGGCACTCGTGGCCAGCGGACCTCCTCTCCGGTCTGCCTCAGCCCGGGCCGCGCGCTGTGCGACCGCGAGATGGGCCGGCCCTTCGCAAACAGCGGCGCATCCAATTTGAGCCCCGAAATTCGCTGGGCGGTGCACATGGCTTGCCGCCGCTTGTTCTAGCGGGATCGCAGCCCTCGGTGCTGGCGGAGGCCATCCGCGAACGCCCTCCGCCCGCAGCACCCCGAGGGCTTCTCCGAAAAACGCTTACGCGCTGCGCACCGCCAGCAGCACGCGTCAAGCGTTTCCAGGGAGACTCGTGGCGAGGTTCGCGAAATAGCCAGCGCACGGAACAGCGTTTGGTGGATTGATCGATTCCCACTATGGCAGTTTCTCTGAGAATATGGAAGTTCGAAACCAATTCATTAAAGCTTGATGATAGATTGCGGTTAACCACAGTTCCGTAATCGTCATTAAAATTACTGAATCGTTTTGCATTATGTGCAAGTGTGTTACAAGTAGTACTTGCGACTAAACGGAAACAATTATTTCATAAACGCTCATAAGGAGAACCAACTACATTTTTGTGGCTCCTTTTCCATTAATCTTTTGAAAAAATGAATATGACTTTTACTAGTAAATAAATATAACTACAAGGAGAGTGAAAGTATAACTTCACTGACACAATTAATAAATGCGTATGCAATCTGTTAAAATTAATCAATTAATGTGTATGCAATCTGAAAAAGTTAAAATGAAGAACAAACTTTTGAGAGGCCACCACATATATGACAGTCTCACGGCCTAGGTCCATACATTTTATTTCCGGACAAAATACGAAATAACTTTTTGTATGGCTTGTATTTACTATAGCTGTTAGTACAAAAAGTATAAGTATTTCATCAATTGATTTTATAGGTATCAAAAGCCACATGTGTTCTGTATTATTGTAGCAATTAACGTCATTAGGTCGATAAACAATAACCAACCGAGTATGTTATTTGTGTTATGGGACATACATCGTTCAATATTTTTCGTGATATTCTTCCTAAGAGAAAAAATGTATCTAAATAAGAAGATAATTTCTTTGAGTAAGTGTGTTCATAAGCCATCTTTAGTTTCAACTCAATTGTTACTATTGTTCTTGACGAGCAGCGGACTGAATTCTTAACGGACGCCAGCAATTAAGAGTGTTTTTTCGCCCCCCTCTTTGCTAGTGTTGTGTAGGTAATAACGAAAAAAATAATAACGACCCGATTACAATATGATTGTGAAAAATATATCAGTTTCTCAAACCAAAGTTGTATCTCAATTTCTCAAACCAAATGAAGGGTTAGGCCTGTATCACACGAGCGTTGGGATGACGCGCGTTAAGCAACGCGCGTCAAAGATTAACATTATATTTTATGATGAACGGCACACGAGCGCTTTGGCCGTTCCGCATAAAATAGTGTTATTCTGCGACGCGCGTCATCTCAACGCTCATGTGGAGATGTTAGCTTAGTTAACTTCGACATCCCCACGTGGCCAAACTGTGTCCAAGTACACCAGACAGTAGGGATGTCGGTCGCTGCGAAAATAGTGAAGCGAGCAGGGAGCACGCCGTACCGGCCACGAGCGAGCTGGGTGGGCCCGGGAGGCGGGGGGGGGGGGTGGACGAGGCGCATGGGGCGCAGTATCGAACGCACCCAAAGTTCAGTGAGGGCGGCGCAAGGCGCGAAGGAAAGGTCAGTGCGCCCAGACGCAGGGCGGGGAAGGGCTGGCGGGAAATGGATGAGGACGGGCAGTGGCGGAGTGAGAGTGGAGCATCGATAGAAGCAGTGGTAGTAGCAGTGGCAAAAGAAATAGTGTCGAGATGAGGATACGATTACCAAGTTGGAAGCAGAAATTGTGGCAAGGATGGTGATCACGATCATCAGAAGGGAGATGATGGTGGCGGAAAGGGATCATACGAAGACAACGTGGATGAAGGTGAACGTGGTGGGGAAGATGGCGGTAAAATAGGTTCCGTGGTGTCGGCTGTGTGATATATGAGGGAGAGGTGAGTGACGAATGGATGACGGGTGAGTGATGGGTGTGTAGCAGATGGATGGCGGGTAGGTGCGTGGCATGTGGTTGGAGAAAGGATCACCGATGTTGTCGTAGATGAATGGCGGCAGAGTGATGGGTGAATGGCAGGTTGTTGACAGGTATGTGGGCGATGATGTGAGGTGAGATGTGTGTTTAGACTGACGTGTGGGCGAAGGGATGAAGGTCACGCAAGGGGTGTCGGCAGTGGCAGCGGGTGAGGGTGGTATCGGGCGGGTGGCATATAGCTAGAGGAGGGCGGAGAGCGGGAGGTGGTGGGAGAGCGGCGGGAGTAGCGGCGGGAGAGCCTAGGGAGGGCGGCGGGAGGACGGCAGGACCGCTGAGTGGAGTGGCTGAGGGGCGGCAACGCGGGAGGCGGGGCAGAGAGAGGACGGAGAGGTAGGGCTGATGGTGATGGGGCGGCAAGGCGGAGGAAGCGGACAGGGTGCGAAGAGGAGAGGATGAGGAGTGGAGCGGCAGGGCGAAGGGTGGCGGGGCGGCAGCCCGGCGGGGCTGAGATGGCGGCGGCACAATGGAGTTGAAAAAAGGCGGTGGATGCGGCAACGGTCAGGTCGCAGAACCCGACGGCTGGTGTGTAAGTTCCCGAGGGCGCCGACAGAAGCGCTAAGGGGGTGGGTGCCTAGGGAGGCGCGAGCGGTGGTGTTAGAAACTGCTCGCAGGCGGTACGGCAAAGAAAGGCGTGATAGTCGTGTTAACGCCGACAGTTTTAGGTTATCGCGCTGTTCTCGAGTGCTTTTTATCACTCCTTGCACTATTATCCGGGCGCACGACGGAGGAAATCAAGATAACTCAGGAAAGTTTGGAAGTCGTTCCCGTTTCTGTGGGAATGTTCAGGGAGTTCGATGTCTGGAATACATAAGAATGAAAAGTTTGCGTAAAAAAAGGGAATAGTTCGTACGTGATGTGAAAACGACAAGTTGAGGACTGAATATCGATATTTTTATTCAGTAAGATATTTCTTTGGTGAAATAGTTCCATATTCTCGTGCTATTGAAAATATTTTTAGCTCTGAAATTTTGCGTATGAATCATAAATGAATACGATATCATTTTCAACACTAAT
>JAHLJT010002406.1:61230859-61457952 GCA_031308135.1 Acheta domesticus
TCTCATGCTCCACCTCTTCGCATAGCCTCATGGCCATCTCTCTCTCGGTCTTCGGCTGGTTCCGCCACATCCGTCTCCACCTCTGCCACTCCTTGCCCCCTCCAAGTCTTCGTCTGCCCCCATCCTCGCTGTCCACCACCCCATGCCACGCCCCATTTCGCGCGCCGACGCTACGTTCTTGTTTGGGAATTCGTTTTCCTTACTCGCTCTCTGGGTATGCTTCCTTTCTCTTTTGCTGGGAGCCAGCATATTTAGGCAGGTGAGCCAAAAACAATTTGTGTCGATAAATCAAAATTTGTTGATCAGTTCAAATTGAATTAGGGCGGGAAGAAACTCAAAGTTCAAAGAAAAAAAAAACACAATAAAAACATCCTATGCTTCTTTCGCATCTCCGGATAAAAAGCATGATTTATCAAGTCGTGAAATTCGGAAATGAAGCAAGAGTCTGTATCAATGTATGCCTCTGATGTTTTATTCGCAGTTTCCTTTCTTTCATCTGCTTATTTTAAGATATAAACATATCGAAATGCAGTGGGTACTAAACGTAAATGAAATAAAGAAAATCAAACTTCTTTTAATTATCTTTGCATTGTAGGATTTAATACATTTACGTCAGTTAGTTTATAATACACATAATAATGCACACGGTATAAAGATATACTTGTTAATTTGAATCTTACAAAATCCATCAGAAGTTCGAATTACAGATAGTAAAATATTCTATAGCAAAACCTTTAATTCACAGAATATTCGTAAAAGGAAACTCCGAAATGGGACAATAGTCTCAGAGTAGTACAATTCTACAGGATCATTGTAAATTGCTTTCTTGTCTCTGCAGACATCACACAGTATGATCAGTCGTGTTTGTTATCCTATTCTTTCAAACTCTTAAGCGTATTGCCGACAGTTAAAAACAATGACTAGTCCGCTGGTGACAAAACATTCTATACACACGACTAGGGGCCGTCAGCTTGGCGCTTCAAACAATACCGAACCAAAGCGAAGAGCAGCGAGAAACAGTGCAAGTGACGCTTTTAGCTTTGTGATTATGTGGCACTCACTCTTTCATAACATCGCTCACGAAGTGGTGCGCCAGGCGTCCTAAGTGTCATACATTGTACTCTATGTACATGTTATCGAACGGCAACATTTCAGCATGTTAATGTATATAATGCATTCTGTCGTGTTTCCTACACGTCCTGACTCTTTCTACTGACAGCGTAATATTTCTTTGACAATATCAAAACAAAGAAAAGTTACCCACCACTGTGAGTTTAGTAAGTAGTTGTAGTGTCGACATGAGCCTACGCTTTGATTGATTTTTTGTGATTCCTAATGCTTCAACTAATAAGGTCATTGGTCCCGTAAGTATAGTGTTTTAGGGAGCTGCCGATGATATTCTCCCAGTGGATGACGGCGGCACCGATGGATGCTACTGTCGGCTAGCGGGATTTTCACCAAGCAGATGTATCCCACCAGCGAGGTACTGCCCCAGCCGGGACAAACTCTTAAGATTTCGACATGTGTGGTAGTGCAGTGTGTGTGTTTAAGAAGGGGATGAGGTTAGGACAAGGAGAGGAAGGAAAGATCGCGCGCGATCATTGGCCCGCTTGTTAGGGTACTGCTCTGACATTCGCCTGGGGTTGACCAGAGAAACCACGAAAAACTACAGATTGGAGTAGTCGGCAGCTAGAATTCTCCTTCGGACAGTGACTGAATTCGACCAAATCAAATTCTTCCAAAGTAGTGTCAAAATCCTGGCACAGCTGACTCGAACCTAGGACCTCCCGGTCAGAAGTTCTGCAGTGACATAAGTTGATACCATGAGCCACCTCTCCAGGTATGAACCTACGGGTTATAGATAGATAGATAGATAGATAGATAGATAGATAGATAGATAGATAGATAGATAGATAGATAGATAGATAGATAGGGTTTATTCTACAATTGGGCTGATGTTGCCCGGTGGCAGAATACAGAAAAACAAAAGTACATTAAAAGTACAAAACACAATTAACTATAAAACAATATATAAAAAATCAATATAAAAATCAAACGATCATGCAACTGCATTTACATGCCTATACATATACAACAAATGAAACTACATATATACTAACATTTAAGTAATAAACTTACTTACATATAACACCAACATTCATACATACAACATACACGCTTACATACATATCATACAAAGACAAAGGAACACTCGCATACACACCAACCTACAAGTATTCACTCACAATCATATTCAGACAAATATGGATAATCACTTTTACCTACAACATAATAATATACAATACTTATAATAATTTTTACATTTCTAACACGTAAAACACTCGTTAACATCAATCAATAAATACGAACTTTTGTCAGAATAGACTATAAAAGACGCTTAAGATTAGCGAAATAAACTACGAAATGAAATCACTTCACTGCACTTCACTTCACGTCACTGCACCTCATAACACTTTACCTAAATACTAATAGCTCAATACTTTTAGTTTACTACCCATAATCGCACCTTTCACTTCACTTCACTTCACTTCACTGCACTTTTCACCCTATTGATTAATTTCCTATACTTTTTTTCTAATTACCTTATCTTGGTGAAAATACATAATAACTGACATGAACCTGAGGATTAAAGTAAGTGACGTTAGAAGGGGCTTTGGGAGACCCAAGTTGGTAAAATCCAACACAGGTGGCAGGTTCCGAACAGTGAGTGCTAAATAGTGTCAACGATGGCACCAATATACTTCGGAGACAACACTCCCAAGCAAGAATAGAAATGAAATTTGTGAGGAAATGTGAAGAAACAACAACAGAATGCGAGTATTGAACTCAGTATATGTGAAACACAAAAAATTAGATAAGATAAATTAATATTATTTTTTGCCTATCAATTCAAAACTCATTTAATTCACATATAATACGGGATTAAAAATAACAAACAACAAATTTACGCATTTCTTAATAATAAACTCTATACACATCGTGTGCAAAGCTCTTAACGATCGCGGTGGACCATGCGGAATGCCTCTGTGGCGCCGTCCGCTTTAAAAGAAGCGAGAGGAAAATGGCGGGTGGCCCGCGGCGGTACCTGGGAGTGAAACTGGACGCCCGCCGCTGTTTGAGCTGTCTGTTTGAGGTGGCGGCGCGAAGCCGTACGAGGCGCGACGACGTGTTGACCCAGCGTGACCCCTTCTCCCCCTCCTCCGTCCCCGCCCCCAACCCCGTGGCCCACGGTCATGTCACCTCCGTGCCTGCGACTCCGTCTCCACCAACACCTTCACGTCAACCTCATCCATCCCTGCCTCCGTCACCTTAAACGAGCCGCACCTCAACAGATGCCTCTGCCCTCGCATCTGCTCTCACTTGCTCTCGTCCCTTCCCTCGCCTCAGTCCCTCGCCTCGATCCCTCGCCTCTTCCCTCGCCTCGTCCCTCGCCTCGTCCATCGCCTCGTCCCTCGCCTCTGTCCCTCGCCTCGTCCCTCGCCTCTGCCCTCGCCTCTGCCCTCGCCTCTGCCCTCGCCTCTGCCCTCGCCTCTGCCCTCGCCTCTGCCCTCGCCTCTGCCCTCGCCTCTGTCCCTCGCCTCTGCCCTCGCCTCTGCCCTCGCCTCTGCCCTCGCCTCTGCCCTCGCCTCTGCCCTCGCCTCTGTCCCTCGCCTCTGCCCTCGCCTCTGCCCTCGCCTCTGCCCTCGCCTCTGCCCTCGCCTCTGCCCTCGCCTCTGCCCTCGCCTCTGCCCTCGCCTCTGCCCTCGCCTCTGCCCTCGCCTCTGCCCTCGCCTCTGCCCTCGCCTCTGCCCTCGCCTCTGCCCTCGCCTCTGCCCTCGCCTCTGCCCTCGCCTCTGCCCTCGCCTCTGCCCTCGCCTCTGCCCTCGCCTCTGCCCTCGCCTCTGCCCTCGCCTCTGCCCTCGCCTCTGCCCTCGCCTCTGCCCTCGCCTCTGCCCTCGCCTCTGCCCTCGCCTCTGCCCTCGCCTCTGCCCTCGCCTCTGCCCTCGCCTCTGCCCTCGCCTCTGCCCTCGCCTCTGCCCTCGCCTCTGCCCTCGCCTCTGCCCTCGCCTCTGCCCTCGCCTCTGCCCTCGCCTCTGCCCTCGCCTCTGCCCTCGCCTCTGCCCTCGCCTCTGCCCTCGCCTCTGCCCTCGCCTCTGCCCTCGCCTCTGCCCTCGCCTCTGCCCTCGCCTCTGCCCTCGCCTCTGCCCTCGCCTCTGCCCTCGCCTCTGCCCTCGCCTCTGCCCTCGCCTCTGCCCTCGCCTCTGCCCTCGCCTCTGCCCTCGCCTCTGCCCTCGCCTCTGCCCTCGCCTCTGCCCACGCCTCTGCCCTCGCCTCTGCCCTCGCCTCTGCCCTCGCCTCTGCCCTCGCCTCTGCCCTCGCCTCTGCCCTCGCCTCTGCCCTCGCCTCTGCCCTCGCCTCTGCCCTCGCCTCTGCCCTCGCCTCTGCCCTCGCCTCTGCCCTCGCCTCTACCCTCGCCTCTACCCTCGCCTCTACCCTCGCCTCTGCACTCGCCTCTGCACTCGCCTCTGCCCTCGATTCCCACGTCTGTCCCCGCGGCCCGTGTTTCCTCTAGGTTCCTACCTCTTAGGCCCCTTCTCGGTCCCCAATCCAGTCTCCGACCAGATTCCCATCTCGGTCGGCACCTCAGACCCCGCATCGGTCCCTTTCTTGGTTCCCTCCTTGGACCCTGTCTCCGACACCGCCTCATCCACCCTACTCCAGCTTTTCCCGCCGTCCCCGTCTCAACATCTTTCATTTTCGCCCCTTCTTCCACCTCACGATATCCCACCACCTCTCGCCAGAGCCCTCTTTGCCGTAATCTCACCTACGCTCTGGTCTCAACTTTCTCCACCAGCCTCGCCTCCGTCCCTGGTGGCTGCTTTCTGCGCCGCTTCGTGTCAATGTGTCATGTGCCGCGCAACGAAGGAATCGTTCCTTCTCACACCCACGGAGAATACTGATGGAACGTGTGTTAGCAGATATTAAGTTGCGGTTAATGGAAGGATGTCGTTCGGAAAGGTAAGGATGGGTTGATTCGAAATTAATTCTACTCCCCATTCGCGTAGTAAATAATTGTAATTACGCTTCTATTTAGTCATGAAAATTACTGAATGACCGTTGTCTCTTAAACAATTAATGAGATAAATGGTTCATACATATTGAATACTCGGGATATGCAATTTTGTCACGCTTCATTGTATTATATCAAAATTATATAACGTAATGTAACTGTTTTTTTCAAAGTGTAATTAGAATTAGAAATATAACTACTATAATTATGAACTACTATCTATATAAATAAAATTTCACGGTTAATTCAAAATAGCGTTTTTTAATCTCGTAGTTATTTACATGAGTTATATGAAAACCCATTCAATTATTTTAACACTTTTTTATTGTCTATCAGGGGTAATCTCTGGGATAGCTGAACGGATTTCGACGCGGTTTTCACTGAAAGATATTACATTGTGTCGGGCATAACTTTGGCTAATATGTTTTCAAATGATTTTTTCATCTTATTTAGAGAGGAAATTTTGTTTTTTATACAAATATACTACTCCGATCTTCATTAAATTTTGCACACGTAAACTTCAAAACAATATAAAAGTTATGTCTGTACGGAAGTTTGTAAAAATTACTCCTCTTTCTATTTCCTACCCGTTAGTGCAATATCTAAATGGGGACGCTTTCCATTTGTCGCAAATATCTCGAAAATTGAAAGTAATTGCACCTGCAGACTAAACGTTTTGAGAAGTTCATATCATTTTCTGGTAAATGCATTTTTATTTATTTCAATAGTGCAATTAAGTTCAGAGTAATTGAGGGTTCAAAATGCACATTTGTAGGAAGTATGCAACAATGAATCTGTTTTCAGCCTCTCAAGCAATGATTGTGATAGCAAACGATGGTCATGACTAGGGAGAGGAATTTTTATGCCTTAAAAAATCTTGAAATATGCTTTTTAAAATATGCATTTATGACTTAAAAATTCTTAAATATGCACTTTAATATGCAATTAAAACTAACAATATTTCATTTTGTGTATATTAAAACTTTCTCGATAAAATTTAGGAGAAGCATGCTTGGAATGAAAAAAAAGTGCAATCCTTATTTAACTTAACTTACTTCTCGAGAGAAATAATTGAAGTAAATGTGCAGTTGAGTGAAGTACCTACATTGTAAGCCGTCTTTCACTTTTTTCTGCCTAGTTAAAAAAATATATCAAAAAGTATCTTACATTTGCAGAAGTATTTTATCATCTGTAGAAAAGAAAAAAAAGAAAATTGTGAAAAGCTCTGTTAACAATGAACGTTTACAAATAGATTCCATTAAAGCACGAAACATTTTCTCTATTTTAACGAAATATGCAAAATATGCTTCCATAATTACAAGAATATGCCCCAACAGGAAAAATCGATCATATATGCACAAATATGCACTACCAAATTAATCTACATAGCATCCAATTATAACCAAATGTCAAGAAATTACTCTTAGCTATACCTTGAAGCAATAAAGAAAAATATGCAAAATCATAGAAATCTGCTCCCTAATAATGTGAAATGTGGGAGGGTGAGGAGGAGCAGTGCAGGTGAGGCCGGATGATTGTACTTAATAAATAGCCCGTAACAGTGCTACTACTACTTCTTCTTCTTCTAACTTCTGCTTCTTTTAAATAAATGTTCCTATTGGAATGGTAAATAATGGAATCTCTCGTAAATTAAAAAACTTTTCCTAGACTATCCAGTGAAGAATACTGTTTTAGTCCGTCGATAAATAGTTAAAGGATAATAGTTTCAATTTAACTTACACATGGTAAAAGTAAGTTGGTGCACAAATGCCGCAAATGTCGGGCATTCGCAATTTTTTCTCTATCTTATAACTAGGCATTCGAGCTCCCTCTCACAAAAAAATATTAAATCGATGTTCAAAATACACTATTATCAGCCCAGACCAATTTTAAAGATCTGGTCCGCTTTCATGGAGCTTTAACCCCGCACAACCCTAGAGCAAGTTGTCTAGGGTTATGCGGGGATCTGCAGAGAGTTCTACCTCTCGGAGAATCCTATTGCTCCATGTCTGGCTTAAGGAGAAACTGTTTCTTTTGAGTCCGGAAGTACTGCAGCCGAGTCTCGCGGGATGCGGGGCATGCGGCAGAGGTGGAGAGACCGGCTGGCGGGGAAGGGGGCAGGCATGTAAGCGGGAAGGCGGAGGGCGCGAAGACTGGAAGACCACGTGAAGGAAACGGGGACACGCAGGGCGGCGAACGGCAGAGACGGCAGCCGTAGCGGGCTGGCGGGGAAACGAGGAGAGAAGTGCGATGGCGTGAGAAGGCTGTGGTTGGGGAATAGGCAGAGGTAGAAGGACGGGCAGGCGGAGGAGGGGAAGCGGCAAAATGAGGAGAAAGGATGGTGCGGGAGGCACGGACAGGCGAGGACGGGAGGGCGGAGGGCGGTAACGCGGGGAGGTCGAGAGTGCGGATCCAGCAGAAGCAGGTGAGACTTGCTGGCGAGGAGACGGGGGCGGAGGGGGATCGGAAGGCAAGGAGGGGGGTGAGAAGGGAGGCGGTGAGGGAAAGGGCGGGGATATGAAAAAAATGAAGAGAGGGGCAGTCGAGGAGATGGAAGCGGAGGGCAGGTACGCAGCGAAGTAGAGGGTGAGGATCGGGCAGAAGCGGTGAGTCTTGCAGGCGGGGAGATGGATGAGAGACGGAGAGAGGGGAATCCGTTTGAGAGGAAGGAGGTGGGGCGCTAGGCACGGAGGCAGAGGGCGGGTATACGACAGAAATGAAGAAAGGTGCAGTCGAAAAGAGAGAAGCGGGGAAGAAAAAGGCAGGTACGCAGGGAGGTACAAGGTGGGAAACCGGCAGAGGCAGTGAGACGTGGTGGTGGGTGAGAAAAGTGAGACGTGGTGGTGGGTAGGCGGGAGGAAGGGGAATCGAGAAGCCGAGAGGGGGATGGCCGGAAGGAAAGCAGACAGCGGCAGCCGCATTCGGCTCAAATGAGGGGCTGTAGGAAAATTCGTTTGCATCCCTCGGGGGCCGTGCAGTCGCTCGCTGCAGCGGGGCTGCCCTGCGGAATCTCGTACACAACGATCGGGCTCGTCGGGGGACCCGGGGCAGGAAAGCGGGGCAGCGGACGCGATACCAAAGGTGATAGAACAAGAGGGGCGGGGATGGGGAAAGGAGGGTTGTGGGTGGGAGTAAGATATGAAAAACGAGGGAAAGGGGCAAGAAACATGGTGGATAGTTGAGAAAATGAATGTGAAGTAAGATAGTTAAGAGATGTAGCGCAAATAGCAAGAAGACAAATAAAGGAGCAATGGAAAAGGAAATACTCTGTCGACATGAGTGGGGATGAAGCATATATGACACAATGGATGAAGGGAGATCAAAAAGGACATGAGGCACGGCTGGAGGGCGTGAGGTTGTTGGTTCAGCAGGGAGGTGAGCTATAGGGAGTTGGTCGGGGGCGAGGAGGGGCGGCAGCTGGGCAGGTGGGCGGAGCAGGACTGCCCGGAGCAACGTAGAGTCAGGCGCTGTGCAGCGAAGCAGTGGTGGTGGACGATGTCCAAGAGAGTGGCATTATAAATGCATGCACAGCGGGGGAGTTGTCCCTAAAAGAGAAGTCCCGTTAAAAAAGTTTTACTCGACCTGTAATTGTGCTCACTAGATTAAAAGGTCGCCACTGTAAACCTAGTTTAAAATGGCAAGCAGGTCTTTCTGGGCAGGAAAAAGCATTCGGACAAAAGCTGACCAACTACAACGCAATGTTTGTCAAACTACGTCGCAGTGAACGTTACAGAGATACTGAGGAATAGCATTCAGAAGATACTGAGGAGTATCAGCAGAGAAAATTGTACCTTCAATCTTCTTTTTCGTCTTCCATACCTAAATCATTAGGGATAACAATTATTCGAAATTAAAGTACAAAATTATGCTTTTGTTCACCTGCCTGGTAGGCATATACACAATAAATTAAATAAGCTACACGAAACTAGAATACAAAATCATTTTTATGTTGAAATAAAAGACAATAAAACGAAACACATTTATTGCAGAGAAAACATATTCGATGACTTCATGACGGCTGTACGTTACACAGTCACCAACTATTTCGACTATGGATGGAACACTAATGTTAGAATACCAGGGGGTGAAATTCTTGAATTGGAAATTACGTCATAAGAAGAAAAAGATTTATCCGTCATTTCAAAAAACATGAAACATTGATCGTTTCTCTAAAAAATATAATTGTGCTCTCTAGATTAAAAGAAGTGTGCTACTTGCTTATTGTAAAAATTAAGTTCGTTCATTTTAAGAAAGTTTCCATATAAGGACCGAGTATTGAGTGTAGATTATTGAGCGGCGGCGCGTCGTCTATGCAATCCAAGCGAGGAAAGTCACAGGTCAGGCAAAAAACCTAGTGTAGGAAAGCTGAAGCTTACAAAACACGACCGAAGTCTTGAACTTCTAGAAAGGAAAACGATCATCTCAAGTTTTCTTCTGTGTGCGTATATGTGCGCATGTGTGTGTGTATGTCTGTATGCGCGCGCGTGCGTGCGTGTGTGTGTGTGTGTGTGTGTTTCCGTTCCTGTGATGTATCAGCTGTATTGCATAATGTGAAGAGTAACAATGTTGTAACCGTTTACATATTAGTAAATATTCGTACAAAACATGAAATTCTGTGAGCTATATTTAAAAAATGCATTAAATCCTTAAAGTTAATTATTTTTTTACAGAAGTAATTGTTTAATGCAGAGATAACATTAATTTAAACAATTTAACCTTGGTTTAAATGTTATTTCCTTTATCACCTGGATGTAAATAAAAAGATATTTAAAATAATTTTGTTTTATTACTTAACATTAAAGGTTTGCAATTAACCCAAAGTTCCGTGTCGTTAAAATCACATTACTATGTGTCGTTAAAATTACATTGCGTGTCATTTAACCACTCACACGAGTCGTTAAAACCTAATTAATAAAACCGCTCCTTGATAAAGTTTCTATTCATGAGGTGTGCATAATATCTTCACAGTTCCAGTTAACATTTATTTATCACTGTTACGAAAGCTGTGGAATGATTTTGCATTACAAATTTTATTTGAGAGAAAATTAAGCAAAATCAAGAAAAACATCGATCAACAATCATTGGCAAAATAAGAAAGAAAATAGATATTTCTTACTGCAAGAACTGGAAGCGCATTTTAAATATTCTCGCCTTTAAAAACAGAATTAATTTTGAAAGTAAATAGTAAATATTCTTTGCTTTATTATCTGAATGTTTCAGCAAAAATACTTCATAAGTTGAACAGCTTTCTTTGTCATTAAAAAAATTCAAAAACCATTGAAGAGTAGAAGAGACGTTCTTGATCAACCTGATTCATATAGCTATAAGTGAAAGACTCACCATCCTTCCTTGTCTTTTAATAAAAATAGTTTTGTATATTCCGTTTACTTACGAAAACTAAGATTTTCTTTAAAAAATATTCTACGTATTCTCCAGAGTCTTTTAGCACAATAGGTTCATTTTTTTGAATTTCACATACTAAGAACAATGTACCATTTTTTAAAAATAAACTCAAATAGACCTCGGATTTTAGGACAAATGCCTATTAGTTCCGTCAGGAAATTATGAAAAATAATTGCAGAAGTTTACGAATCATGAAAAAATATATCTACTGACAGTATCTAATAGTGTCTAAAATGTCCTAAAAGTGGGGTTGTTGCCTATTTTAATGTTTTTGTTGCCTAAAACAGATAATTTTGAAGAATTATTATACTTTCATTACTCATTTTTTTTATTTTCTCGTCCTACGAAGTTCTTCATAAGAAGAGAACGGTATGTATCGTGCGTCGAAAAACGGTGAATTTTTAAGATTTTGTTGTACAAAAACGCAAATACTTTCTCGAATTTCCCGGATCACTAATATTCCGTGATAAAGTAAGCAATTGACTACGCACCGAAATCTCATCCAGCACAACGAACATAAGGAGCTCTGCAAATCAATATTAAGAGGAAGTTTCGCGCGCTTCAGCACGAACTTATTTGGCTGCGTGTTGGGAGGTTGTGGCTTATCGTGGCGGCGCGGCGTCTTGCATAGACGAATCCAGGCGAGGAAAGCCACAGGTTAGGCAAAAGCCTAGTGTAGGAAAACTGAAGCTTACAAACACGACCCAAGTCTTGAACCTCTAGAAAGGAAAACGATCATTTCAAGTTTTGTTCTGTGTGTGCATATGTGTGCGCGCGCGCGTATAAATATATATATATATATATATATATATATATATATATATATATATATATATATATATCTGTGCGCGCGCACGTGTGCGAGTTTGTGTGTGTGTGTGTTTTCGTTCTTGTGATGTATCAGCTGTATTGCATAATGAGGAGAGTAACGATAATTTAACCTACTTTAAGTGCCTAAAACGTCACATTTCATGCCTAATAGTGCCTAATTTCATAATTTTCTTACATATCTTAGGTGCCTAAATCCTCACTTTTTTTGTGTCTAAAATGCCGAGGTCTACTCATAAAATAACAATTACCTAGAAAACACTATTATAGTTTTTGATCATTCTCCTCAAATAATCAAAGAATTATCGGATGCAGAATTACGAAATTAACCGGAATGTTAATTTGAAAAGCGTAGTATTTATCGTATGTATAATATTAATTAACTACAAATTGAAAGTTTGATCTTTTCCGTTTAAAATTGTCTATTTACCTCAATAACATTGCATTACCGGAATTGTATAAGCCTGCCTGTCAATATGACATCACCAAATGTTGCAATAAATTACGTAAATTACCATGGATTTATTGGTACTACTGGTGATGAAAATGAATTTTATCTAACTTTTTAACTCAAATCATATTTGAAGTTTCAGCATTCACCAGCGTATTTACTGTTAATTACGTATTATTCATCTTTAATACTTTTCTAATGTTCGTCTCAAATTCATGTTTTGATATTCTTATAAAATAGAGTAAATGACGAAGAATTTGTAATACGCCATAATTTTTAGGATTATCACAAAATAAAAAAAGTTGTTAAAATAAGAAGAAGAAGAAGAAAACAAATAATTAGAGAATAAACACCTTAAAACAATAACTTATTAAAATATTGGATATATATATATATATATATATATATATATATATATATATATATAATTCATTCTATTTTAATACCAATCCATTCCTTGACTTTAGTTTCATAGCACCCAAACTTTTGTTTTTCAATTACACAATTGTTCTCAATTACTCTCAAATGTTCAAGCATAGGTTGTTAGGGGTAATGCACGTAATGCTTACCCAACTTATCTGAGTAATGGTTGATGGTTTCGGTCTGTGGTTTTAAATTTACAAACTGTTCTAAATGAAAATATGCCAAGTAAAGAATGATAACTGTACATTTAGATAAGGAAAGATTACAATAGATAAGGAAAAAATACCATCTAACAGGCCAAAGAAACAATGAAAACAAGATACAGGCGAGTGCAAGAGGAAGAAAGTGAAGTAAAAAAAAAAGATCAGAACGTAATATGTCTGAGTAGGAGTTGGATGTGAGACCGCGAGCTAGATTAAAGTTTTACTAAGTTAAATTTATTTTTGAAAAGGCCAATTTCCAACGGACTAGATGTATTGTAGTAATATTTACTTTGTGTGGATTTTAAGAACTGAATAGTCGACTATGAATTTATATAAAAATAAGTCAGGTCGTATTGTGATAGCGATGAATAACATTAGGATGGTATAAACACTAGAATTATTAGTAGTGTGGACGTCTGAAAATGGAATTTGGAAATGTGGTGGCAGCCATGAGGATGCCCGAGACGGAGTTTCAACGCAACGCCAAGTGATCTGCTCTCACCGAAAGCGAAGTTCATGAAAATTTGAGAATTCTTTTTAAAGACAGTCAAGTACAAGGCCAAGAATGTCAATTTAAGAATAATTTAAGTTTAAATTAATAAGAAGAAAAGTAACGATGGCCAGCTAATCGAATAGTAATTATTCTTGTTCATCAGCATCTAAAGATAAATGTTTAATTTATTTTTTTTAAAGAGAGATTTAAGTTATTAAACAAAAAACGCAGATAACTCCTACGCCGCTGTAACTTCAGTAAAAATCAATTGTTATTATTTATTAGTATGTTTGAACAGTAGTAAAAACCACTACCTTCTTCTTTTTCAAAGTCGTACAAGTTATTGCCAGCCATGGACTCGTATGAGCGGTTATATTCAAGTTCACGAGGAAGAATACAATGCATTCAAAGCATGAGAAGTAAGTATTGATACACCTTTTACCTGAGCTGCCAAAATTAAACTTAAGTATAGACGTAATAAGAACAGGAAATAATATTGATACGGAAATATAATGTTAAGGGCTGGCGGCAAAAAGTCGTTAAATTTCAATTCATTCTTTTGCGTATTGTAATGACAACTCAGTCGATGCACACACTGCTGATTGAAGATATTGCGACCTTATTAACTGTTCAGTGGTAATGTAACATGGGTACTGAGAAATCTCTGGTGGCCAACAAATTACCAAGTTCACTGAAAACTAATGAAATGGAAACAAATCGGTCGAATTTTTTTAACACATTCAATTATGTGCAGATTGTGAGTGAAACAAATGCACAATACTCGTATAAAACTGCTCATTAACTTTTGCTCGAACTAATGCTCAAAAACTGCTCATTAACAAACAATTCTCATTTGGAGCATTTTGTTCCTCAATAAAAAGAATTTACATTGTATATGTTTTCGAAGAAAATTTCGGTGATAGCTTTCCCAGAATCTTTAATAAAGCTCGGTTTTTCGATGTTTATAAAGCTTTTCACAACTGAGTGTTTCTATTAAACTAATTTTACGAAATGTGTATAATGTTAATGTTCAGTAGCCAATAACTTATACTGAATTGACTTTTGAAACACTTAACAATCCTATTCATGTTTTAAAAATGTATCAAGTACAACAAAATGGCTTCACATTAAATGAAAACTGTTAATATACAAGATATTTCACATTTATATACCATTTAAAATACATAAAGGTGAATGTTCTTTTGCTCCAAACATCATGAAAAGCATTCGAGGAAAAAGCCCCAAGACCACTCATCTTCATAATATTCTACTTTCTGCACAGAAATCGAATAAACCGAGCTTGATTATTTCCACAGAAAACTAACGTTTTTCCTCATTCTTGTAAGCCACCATATTCTCAGTACTCAGTTTACACTTTTCTAAAACATTATGCTACTAATTCCAATTCTGAGAAGATATAGCACTATTAAATTAGCACGGAAACAGTGTACTAATGCGAAGTCTAATGCGTTCATGAAGATACATTCCATAGTAAAACATTTATAAATAATTTATTCCATATTATCTCCTTGAGAAGTATTGTACCTACAGAAATGATGACAAGTAGGCACCCTTCCTTGGCGGAAACCAGTATCCCAGGACATTTAACCATCGTCTCCTGTATTATTTCAGTAGTATACCTTTGGGTTCCGGCTCTCACACGCTACCAATCTTTATAAATGAGGGTTCTAAAGAAAGAGAATTTCACGGAGACTTGACGAATTCCATTTTGACTTTAAAAATATGGATGATTTCTTTAAAAAAACGCATCGAAATATTAATGTAAAATGCAACCCGCATCACATGTCAACCTATATCGGCAAATAACTCATAAACGAAGCGTTTTAGAGCTTTAAAAAGTAAAATTTTGAGGCCAAAGGCCTCAAAGAAACGTTTTTTCACACTATCATCTACAAGATAAGACATTCTTTAATCCATTCAATTAAGGTTTTGGTTCCACGCTTCAATACTATCAAGACCACCTCAATATTTCAGTCCTCCCTGCTGGTAGCAATTTTTGTGGCGACACGCCGCTTAGAAGGCTTAGATTCGACAATCTTTATTTACGCTTTCTGTTAACACCGTAGTTTGTGCAGTCTAACGAGGTTTATTTGCATAATCATTAATTCAAGATTTGCTCTCCAGCAACAACTAGAAGTACTATTATAGTTGCTTGATACCTATACCTATGAAGATTGTTTCTTTTGCGTGTAGTGAAACTATTCAATTAACGTTTTTTTCATGGTCTACAAGTGCTGTGTACTTAATTGTGGAAGGATGTGGGTGGTCAGTGAAGAGTGAAGGCTGTGTTTGTGTTTTACCCGTACCAATATTTTCGTTATAATTCGATGAAATTTTCAAGTCAACGGGTTCAGACACGTAGCTTTCTCAAAGTAAAAGCTAATATTTTTGTGACTATCACGAAAAACTAAAACCTAATTGACAAAGAATATTGAATAATTACTTCAAATGTCTTTAAGTAAGTGTTGGGAATTGTTCCAAGCAAATTCTCCATGATACTGAATAAATATTTATTGAGAATTTCTTTTACACATTAATTGCATTGTTATTTATTTTTATTTGTAATTGTGTTATTACATTGCAAGTTATCATTGTAGATACAAATAAAACTATAGTAGTATAGATAGTAGTAAGTAGTATAGATACAAATAAACACGTTTCGTTAACTACTTTCCCTCTTAGAATGAAAATAGAAGGATTGGGATAAGTGTGGGGTCTAACATGTGAGAGTTCTCGCACGGGTATATATACGCAGAGGTAGTGGGGGAAAACTTGTGCTATGGCACAACACAAAGAACAAACTTTTTAATGTAGCTAAAGTAAAATAGCTTGAAATAAATGGAAAACAAAACTCAAAACGCGCTAGCCTACAATACTACGTGAACAATTAAAAAACAACTAAATTTAAAATTATAGAAAGAATAGTGCAAGTCACCCGACAACTGCCAACGATCGCAGTCCAAACGCACGATTTAAATGTTGACGATATCTGGAAGTATGTACACTAACGCCCAACTGCAAACTCATATTGTAAATAAAACACAGTTTGATATTAAACTCAAAGTGTCGGTTCATTAATATATTAAAATGCAAACATAGTTTGAGCAACATTCCTATGTACCGAAGTGGGCTTACTAACACCTACTAAATTGTTTCTAATGCTAACAAATGGTATTTAGTACTCAAAGGTGAAAACTTTAGTTTCATTATTTTTTGGCTCGGAGTTGTTTTTCTTGAGGTACGTAAGGACGCAGAAAATAATTCAATACTTTTAGTAAACAAATAATTTTTCAATTTTCTCACCCCAGTAAGCTGGCACCCTGACTCTCCAAAACTCACTCGGTTCTTCATAACAAATCAAGAAAAGTTAAATAATATTGCAATGAGTAGGTCTATTCTTGCCCGATCCGGTATTTTCGCACTACTTTACTTGGCTTTCTCAAGAGTAAAAACCTTGTCTATTATTTGACTATCAAGGAAAGCGAAAGCTAACTCTCAAGGAAGATTGAAAAATTTCTTCAAATGTTGTTTGTAAAGAAGAATGAATTGTTCCAAGAACATCTCTCTATAATGTGGAATGAACTTTAATTGAAAATTTATTTCAAACATCAATTGTATTGTTATTTGTTTGATATTCTGTAAGTACATAAGTAGTTCCTCTCCTTTATGGAACGGATAGACCAATGGATAGGGAAAGGGTGGGATTTAACATGCGAGAGTTCTCGCACGGGTACGCTAGTAATATATATTAACGAATCAAAAGTAAAGTGGAATGTGCGATGTGTGAGAAGCATTAGTAAGGAGTAATTGGAATACTTCAAGTGTTACTTGTAAAGACTATTGAGAAAGAGGAAATATTTATAGTTTTAACATAAACAAGATTTTCGAAACGTATTTGGGAGGAAAAGTCGGAGATAAAGGAGGTAGTCATTTCTCCGAGATAATCAAGGCATTCATTAAAATTGGTTTAATTACTGAACTTTCGGCTTAATTACTGGATTTTGAAGTTAGTGGGTACACCCACAACCAAAAACAGTAAAAAATTTGTAGCGAAGGGCCACTAACTCGGAGATATTTCCTTACTTTCGACTCTACCCGTCGTCCACCTCCCATCAAAAGCCGAGCCAGCAGACTTAGATCCAGCTCACATACGCGATTTGTCTGCAAGATGGCTGGGCGGAGATCGCTAGAAGCAGAAAGAAGAGAGCTGGTGGAGCTGAAAAATATTGCAGGGGGAGGCTGGCACCGGGGCTCGCCGCTTACCCGCTAGGCGGGATTTAGCGACCTCCTACTCCCTTTCCACCCCCTACTCGCGAGGTCCTTGTATCTCCACCCCCTTTTTCACCCATGCCCCAGTCACCGCACTCGCCGCCCCCTCCCGACCCCAATCAACCATTCCTGCTCAACCATTGCCACCGCCACTACCACCGCTACCAGCCTCTGCCACTTCATTGCCACTTCCGCCGCCGCCGCCGCCGCCGCCGCCGCCACGGCACTGCCGCTGCCACCACCGTCACCAGCACCACCGTTGCCATCACCGGCGCCCCCACCAACCACACCGTCACCGCCACAGCCAACGCTGCCACCATCTCCGCTCCCGCTCCCCCAGCCCAACTTCCGCCAGAGTTCTGCTGTCGCTCCCAGCATCGCTCCCGTCCTTATCTTCGTCCCCTGCGTCGGCCCCGTCGTCACTACCCCCATCACTACTGCCGCTTCAGCCCCCAGCACCGTCGCTGCCGCCGCCGCCGCGCCGCGCCGCGGCGGTCGCCCAGGTGGCAGTGACGGACGGGCCCTCAAACTGTGGCCGCCTCGCTCGCAGCGCTTACGGCTTAGGGGATATAAGAGCGCGCCTCGGATACAGCTCAAGCAGCCCTGTCTACCGCAATGCCTCTGCGGAGGAAGAGAAATGCTCTCCGAGGAATGTCGCAGTCTGCTTTCATGCGATAAAACATGGCGGGGGTGGTGGAGATAATAATAGTGATGATGATTGGACGTGAAACATTGGAGTAATTTAATGGATCTAATAATTACTACGTAATTTAGATAAAAATATTGTAAGGCATATCTTTATATATTATTATAATTATATATATTTATTATATTATTATAATATTTATATTAATATGTTACTTTTTATATTTTTATGTATAATTTATATATTATTATAATATTATTTACCATATTGAATGATCAACAATGCTTAAATATCAAGATAAGTCTTCAATAAGTGCGTGTATTAAACATTTATCTGCTATTATAATAACACATGTTTAACAAAGAGAAACCAGTTATATTTCAAACTGTAAAACAAAATTCTAATTTGTAGTTACGAGTATACTTTTATACTTTAGGTATTACTTGTATGAGTTCATTCGAGAAGGAAGTAATAGAAAGGAAAGTATTTTGAATTTATTGCCTTTCAGATACGCTGACACCAGTTAAATCATAACTAGGTAATACATAACAACTATCAAACAAATCGCTTAATCTCTAGCTCTCCAAAATGTAGGGTTTCCGAAGATCACACTCTTCTCTGACTTACTGTTTGTTGTTGTGCAGTTTCATGCATTTAACCTACTTCAATTCATTGTTTTCTCTGTAGACACCAACTTTCATTATCTGCACATCCAATAGCTTATAATTATGAAGAAAATTCAGTATAAACTATCAAAAATAGCCTTCTTCAAGTCACTCGCTCTCCAATTTGATAACCAGTGATTTCAGTTCTATTTAAATTTTTATGCCATCGAATATCTCGGAACAGTGTGCGTAACAAAAATCTTCTTAACAATGTTATATAACACGTCTAAGCTTTTCCATGGCAGATACCGCATTGACTAATAATCTAATTATATTTTCAATAAAATTTCATGTGTGTCAGTCATTAAAGTTAGAGTAGTAATTAAATGTTAGTAAGAAGGATATACTTGTGTGCCGACGAATTTGATACATTTCACAACGTACACACGCACATTCTGGCTACATTGAAAATATTAGCTCCGAACATATATTTTTAGTTCTATGTAAATCCTTAAAAACTTTCTACTCTTCTATTGTAATAATTGATTAGTTAGGTTGGAATTCCATGGTGTATCCCCTGGAACCCTATTGAATAAAGTAAAAGATACAGGTTAATATTTTCTCGGCTACGTCCAGGTTGACATTCGTACGATCTGCGCTAATGTGAACTTTACGAGACGTGTAGATGACGCATATGACAAATCGCATTACACTTAACGTATTTATCTACGGATGGACATGTATTGGACATACAGTACCCCTCAAATGCGCGATCGGAAAGAAAAAAACTTGAGCTTCTTTAATTCTGTACGCAGAAATCCGAATGCGACACAGATTATCTAGGATTACTAAGCATTTTTCGTTTTTTTGAAACAGTCATTATAACATATTATAACAACAGTCATTACAACAAATTATTGTATTTAAAATTAGATTTGACATTGTAGATCTCGGAATATTGAATTCTCTAACGATTTTAGAAATGTAATGTTTCATGCATCTAACTCCAAGTACCATTCAGGTTTCAAAGTCTGTGTATTACCACCCTGTGTAATAATCACGTCAGAAACTTTTCACATGAATCACTTGAGTTCAAATGAAAGCTCTTCCAATGTACTGCCCTTTTATAATTTTGTACGCGATACTTATTTATACACTATTAACTCAGGACCTGTAGACGCATGGAGACTTAAAGCTGCCTCCCAACTGTCTATCCCTAAGTTGTTTCAAAATAATGTATTCGAAATGATTATTGTTTGATATGATGCATTCTTTCAAGAGTGTGTATACACATGAACACAAAAACAAATTTTACAATATATATTAGATACACATAGTATTATATTACTAGTGTACAATAATACAAGTTAATATAAAAACAAAACTCCAATACAATTCAATAAACATAGTAAGTTCCAGGTAACTCATGAAAGGATTTTCTCCTGTTCCACAAACTTTGAAAATTTAGATACTCCCTTTCTTTCCAAAGTAAGAACCATGAAAAGAACTCACCAGAAGCCACGCTAATCCGGGGATACTATTATTTTACATACTCACAATTACATACCATATTGCGCCCATTTGTTGACCCTGCACTTTCAGTTCCAATTTTTTAAATACAGAGACACATGATTACTGAAATATTTGCCTTCTGAATATTTGCTCATTGCTACCCCATGGCTTTTGTCGCCTCACTGTACTGTTAATTGCTAGGCGTTCGGCGGCGAGCGGGCCAGCAAGAAGCGGCCCCGTCCTCCACTGAAGAGGAAGCGGGCAGTCGCGGCGTGAGCGATGGTCGCGTTTGGCGGAAGGAAGATCGGCAGGGGGCGTTAGTCCCCGTGATGACCGCGAGCGGAGTGGGGGCGCTGGATCTGTCAGTTGCAGATCGCCCTCGCGCCCGCCCGCCCGCCCGCCCGCCCGCCCACCGGGCCAAACAGAAGGATTAAAAAGTTGATGCGAACAAACGGGGGCGTAATTTTTCATTCCGATTTTGCGCGGCGCCCCGCGGTTACCCGGCGCCGCACCAGAGGAGGACAGATCAGGGAGGGGCGACTTTAAACTAGAGTGCAGAATTTTCACTAGTTTATAATAATTTTTTTATAATCAGAGGGATCATTTTTTTTAAATCATTCTTTTGTTAATGTGATGTTAATTTTTTACGTATATACAAATATAGTCGATTGCATATTTTTAAAATAAGTGAATTAAACAAAAAATATATCTTCACTGGATTATGAACATAACTCAAAGGATATGATGATTGGGTATTTATATATTGTAACATAGTTAATTTTACTACCTTTGTGAAAGGCAAAAGAAAAGGTTTTATCTGCTTATTTTGTGACTAATTATTTTATTTAAGAGAATTAACAAAATTAGAATATTTATGAGAAATAAATTATTTATTTTCAGGGATAAAGGATAAAAACAGAATAGAATTAGATAAAGAAAAGGTTTTAGTTGAAGTTCATGTTTCAATATTACGAAACATATTTTACCTGCTTTCAACCACCCTCTTCTGCGTTGCCCTGTTCATATTTATCCTTAGATGCATACTTCTCACAGTTGCACTCTTAACCCTTGTTATAGCAAGGTATAAAATGCTCACGTGCATTATAAATAGAAGTGAGGGTTCCGGAACCCTATGCTTAAATTTTGATTGTATAGATGTTTTTGACAGATTATTAAACTGTTATAATTGACAATATATATGTGGAATTATTTAAACAGAAACCATTATATTTCTTTTTCTTCACAGCCAATCATACTCTAATAATTCAAATTATAACAAACATTGGTGACAAATTTCAATATATTATTGTCGAAAAGCACATTGTAAACAATATCAATGATTTCCCGTTTGCTAAACAATTGAAAAAAATACGATCATTGGTGGTCCACTGACGCCCCCAATCGGTAATGTTAGAGTTAATGTAAGTAGTCAAACATATTTTGATGTAGTAAATATAAAATAATTCTTTACATTTAACCGAATTTTAGGAGATTTTTGGCCTTTATTAAGGATTGTGAATGATAATGAATAATATGTAAAATACTCCCCCCCATAATTCGTTTTACGAAGTAGGAGACACAAATATCCTGATACTGACTACTGTCAGAGGACTATGTTCCTAGCATTGCCTTTCGCCGTGTAGCTAAATCAAAGTGTACGCAGGTATTCTATAAATATGAATTAAATTGAATGTAAGATCAAAACCAAAGTAAATAAATACAACTAACTAACAAATATGAAAGACGATACGGCGACAGCTTCGTCAAAAACATTCAGAGAGTTTAAGATACTTAAATATTACTTTTATGCCATTTACACTTTTTTGATTGACGAATATCAATTTTGAAGAAAATCAGCTGAAAGGTTTAGCCACTAGCGTTGTTCACAGACAGACCTTTTGTTGCCATTAGATTTTTCGATATCAAGGACTCACAAAACATGGAATCTGGTTGCACAACGTGTTACAGGATTGTTTCTAAATTTAGCACCTGGATTTACCCATGTTTCGTTGATAGGGCCCAGCGATAAGAGTTTTTCTGCCGAAAATTCGCCGTTTTTTCGTGCAACATTACCCAACTTCTCTCTACCGCGGTAGCGCTAGCGAGAAAGTAAAACTGATAACTATTAAGTACTTTTATTTAAAAATCTAGTTAGACGATATTTTTGCCCCCAAAATAAAATCTAGTGTTTTCAAAATATTTATAACAAATGCCTAACTGGGGTGTTAGGTTGGGTGTAATCAATTGAGATAAAACCGTATTTGATGTGAAAAATTAAATAATGGCGTGCATGCTGTTCGACATTAATTTTATTTCACTATTACACTTGAAGTTTTATGTTACAATTTATGGTATATTTATAATTTTTTGACTAATATTCGACTTCTAAAATCATTTCATATAAAAAAATTTATTGTTTTTTACAATATTTAAGGAACACGCATGATATACGAAATCAACATTTACTCCTAAACGTTTGTTCTATTTTCTTCTATTTTCTACTTTCTTCAGCCAACGTTCTAGATACTTTTATCATGCGTTCGGTTGCTGCAAAAAGTCGTTTAATTTTATTGTATGACCAACTTTCAAAATTTGTCAAAATTTACATTTTCAACGGTATGTCATCTGTTGAGTGAAAGTAATCGATAAGTTACTAAATAGTATCTTTCTCTGATTTTTTTAAGGACGTCGAAGGATCCTCAACGTGAAAAAAATTATCTGTGTTGGCACTTTGTACTTTCTAAAATTTCTCATGGGGATGACATTTTGTTCCAATTTTCTTTTCGTGGCGGGGGTTTCTCCTATTGGAATTGAACTCATGATTATCTTCTCTTTATTCATTTCGCAGGCACTTGAAGAACTATCTGAAGAGCTTAAATTGTCACTTCCTTGATTTCCACTTTTTTCACTGGACGTTCCGTTACTTTCGTTAATGCTACAGGAGCCACTGATCTCGATGTTATCTTCATTAAGAAAAGGCCGTTTTGGAAACCGATTCACTTTCTTCCGAAACGAATCACAAATTCGCCAATCTAATGTCTCCTGTAAATTCACCAGAAATCGTAGTTTACGCATCTTGGAGATTTTCTTTTTTTTAAATCGTGATCAGAAAGTTTAAATGGATAGAAAGATCTCATACGCTGATGGCCACTCATGTTGCACAATGTACACACGATTTACAGAACAAATACTAGCACTCTTGTCGTCATAAGTATTGCAGTGTCACGAGGAAAAGCATTCGTTTTGCTGTCACCCACCCCTTCTGGGGAAAGAGTGACATTATGATTTACTAATGTTTTTTGAAACCCAAATCAGGCAGAGGGCCATTTTTTTATTGTTCGTCGGCATTAGTATCCACGGCTGAACGAACACAATTCGTTAGTGCAGAGGCAGGAACCACGCACCCGAATACCATACTTACAATTGATTTTTTATCTGTACATGTTGAGTGCCCACTTTTTTCTTGTTATGTTTTGTAGAAACTTGAACAAGAAATATGCCTATTTTTTCAAATTTTAATCTTAGAGAGTTGATGAAGACATTTTCGATTTTTAAAAATAATTACAATTTTTTAATGAAATGTTTATTTTTGAGAAAGTAATTTAGAGATGAATAAAATATACATATCAAAAAATTAAACTAAACAAACCAGTAATATTTATGTTAAGTACATTCAGAATGTCATTTAATCATATTTTGCGAAGTACGCTTAATTCAAAATTTAATATAGGCAAAACTACATAAACAGTTTTTAGGTAAATAAAGAAACAGGTGCCTCTTTTTTTGGTGTCCAGAATGAATGCCATATATTCGTGTCATTTATTTTTTTTAATAGTTGTGTCAATTCGAGTGCGATTTGACGTGGAATGGCTCGTATTTCAATTCGATTCGCTCTCACTCATAAGAACATAGATGACCCACAAGTCACCCACAATGTTATCCACAAAAATATGTATGACACAGTGTCATACATTCTGGGGAAAGAGTGAACATCTGAAATACTAATAACTCTTAAAACCCTTATCAGGCAGACGGTAATTCTTTTTTTAGTTCTTCAGCACTTGCATCAAAGACTGGTCGAACACAATTAGTTAGTGCATGGGTAGGCAAAGCGCGCCCTCATACTTACAATTTATTTTTTTAGAACTATGTGCGGAGTGCCCACTTTTTTTCTTGTTGCATTTTATAGAAAATTGAACAAGGAACGCACCTGTATTTTTTTCAAATTTTTATCTCATCGAGTTTGTATTGAAATTTTACTTTTTTTGAAAAAAAAAATAAATTTTTTAAAATGAAAAAAATATTTTCTGAAAAATGTATTTACAGAGGAATAAAATACACATTTCAAAGTATTAAATGACACAAATCAGAAGTTTTTATATTTGGTACATGCGGAGTGATAATTGATCTTATTTTGTGAAGTACCTGTAAATTCCAAAATTTAATGTAGCCATAACTACACAAATAATCAATTTTCAGGGAAATAAAAAAATACGTGTCTCTTTTTTTGATGTCCAGATTTAAGAAAAAAAATATCGTACATTTAAAAAATGTCGTGTCATCTCTTGTGCGATTTGACGTGGAATGGCTCTCATGATTCATTGATATCATATATAGATTTCCTATTTATAGAAACTAATAAAACAATGTTCATAAAAATTATTACATTAACCACTATAATACCTAAAATGTATGATGATAAAATTGCTCTTTGCTCACGAAAGTATAAAATATTTATTTAAATCACAAGTTTCTCTTAAAGTTGTATTTCGAAATACCTTGGAGTCTTTTATTCGTCAATCCCTTTTAACTTACGTTCTCATACGTTTCAAGAAGCTGAAATTCGGTTAAAAACCTTCCATCCTCTTAAAGTCGTAAAATACAACAACCCCTCAACCCCTGTGGTCGATCGACATGGAGTGGAACCCATGACCTCGAAAATTCCGGGTCCAATTCACCACTGGCAGCGCGTGACACAAATGCCAATGAAACAAGCCGCCCTGAGCGAGCCAGGGGTGGTACAAGTCGGGGTGCTGGACCAGTGGGCATGCGTCAGCGAAAACTTTACCTTGGAAGACCGCGAGTACCTTTAAGCAATGCTAGAATTGATTATTGTATTTAAGACCGCGTCAACGACTTTGGTCAGACGCCTCTTAAGTGTAGAGCAAATTACATCCAGACAGTTGATGTTCCCTTGCTGAGGTCTGGCGTCAATCTATACGACGGCTTTCAGGGTTCCCCACTCAAAGTATCTCACTTGAGAAGACATCGGTCAAATCGGGTCAAACTCGAAGCTTCCAAATGGTCTGAATTGTGCTGGTTTAGTGTACGTAAGTGTAACTAAGTGTATGAAATAGAAGAGGCGGGGACAAGGATGCAGAGGGAGAGGTCGTGCGCGGTCCGGGGCCCTTTTGGCAAGGTATTGCTTGAGATGCCGCCATGCACTAATCGAATAAAATACTTAGAAGTAGCTATCAGAACAGCCAACCCCTAGAATTCTCCTAGTTAGAGGTTGCATTCGACCCAACTATGTAGCTATTGTCGAAAATCCGCCAAGTCGGATATCGAACGCTAGAATCTGCCGGTCAGATAATGCTGCGGCAAATTTCATAGTAGCAGTGAGCAAGAAGAGCTGGTACCACGCTGAGAGGGGGAAGACTAAATCCAAAGCTACTGCAGCTCAATTCGTGTAGCGCCCTGGCTTTCGTCCACTCATCATGATGCCTGCACTTCTGCCGGAGACTTTCTATCCTGTCAGGGTGTCCCTAACGTGTCTACCCCGTATCACATCGTTCCTGGTAAAAAGACACACACACAAAGGAATGGCGCAGTTTAGATGCAAAAATTATGTTATATACTCGCAACTACATACCATGTCGCGTCCGGTACCCATCACGGTCGGTTCTAATTACTTAAATGTAGAGATTCATTATTACCGAAAGATAGTGTAAGGGCAAATGTAAGTATCAATTTCAACTCCTCATGAGTGCCTTTCTATTCAACGTTTCTGAGAATACATACCACCTTTAAATCAAAATCGATGATTGTACAAAAATCGCCACCGAAAGTCTACTTGAAAAGCGATGAGATCAGAAAAATACTACAGAAATAAAAGTACCCCTTCCTATTTGTTTATAATGACAGTCTAGAGTTTGAAAGTAATTTAATGAATATAGCTGAAATAAAAATCTTCTTTTAAAATATATTAAACATTTCCGATATAAATTTCCCAATATATCAAAAGAAAACATTAATAATTTTGGGGAAAAGGAAATAGATTTTTTCGAATGAGTCGGTCATTTCAAGACCCAGATGTCTCATATCAGCGGATCAATGTCATCGTAGACAGAAAACGACGCCTCAAAACACCAAAAAGTCGCAGAACGTTCAATAGAGAAAATGAAAAAAATGCGATAAAGGTGCAGAGAAAAGGAAATGGGAGGTCAATAAGAAGAAGAGCCGGAGTGAGAAAGGATCGCCCAGGGCTCGGACGGCGCTTTTCTCCATGGGCGCAGCGAATGCAAACAGCGGCGGGGGATCACAAAGGATTCGCGCGTCTTCTCGAGAGGACTCGAATAATTAAACGCCCGGCACAAAGCGCCGCCGACTGGCCGGCCCCGGCCGCCCGCCGCCACGCCCACCCCGCCTCGCCGCCCCCGCCGCCACCGCAGGCGCCACCCCCACTCCTCCTCCGGCGACCGCGCGGGCGCCGGCCTCGCCAAACCCGCCCCCCAACGCCAACACCACCCAGGCAACCTCCCACCGCCACGCCCACCGCCTCCACCCTCTCCGCCAGCGCAAGCGCCACCTCCTCCTCCTTCGCGGGCTCTGGCCTCGCCTCGCCCAGCCGCCACCACCGCCCTCAACGCTTACGCCACCCTGCCACCCGCACTTCCCGCCTCCACGCTCATCCCCTCCATCTCTTCCTCACCCTCCACTCCATTCGCCATTGCAAGCGCTGCCACCTCCAGCTCCTCCTTACTCTTCTTTTTCTCCTCCTCCTTTTTCTGTTTCCTCTACTTCTTCTTCTCCTCCTCCTTCTCCGGGCACTTTCGGACACTGATGTCGCCTCGCCAAGCCGCCAACCCCCCCTCCATGCAAACATCACCCTGCCGCCCGTACGATTCCCGCCTCCACGTCACCCCCTCCACCCCCCCGAGCGTCACCATCCCCCCCTCCGGCGATCCCCTGCCGCTGCCCTCGCCTAGCTACCAACACTACCCTGCCGCCCATACTGTTCCCACCGCCCTTACTGCTCTTGGAGCCGGAAACGCCCCTGTCGCCAGCACCACCCCGCCACCCGCACCATTCTCTTGATTTGAGCACCGCCTTGGTGTTACCATTTAGACTGTCCCCGTCACCTGCACCGTCCCCATCGCCCATGCTCATTCCGTCTTCTTCTTCGTCCTTCATCATATCAGCATTCCCCGCTTTCCCAGACTTCTTGACTCTTTTCTTCCCCTTCCGCTGAACACATCCTCTTCACCCTCAGCCTTTGTCGTCCTCACCCCTGCCCGGCCTCACCGCCCACTCACACCCAGACACTTGACCACACGCCCTTCCTACCCTCCGTGTCTCCTTCCTTCCCGCATGCTCCCGATCCTATTCGCCTTTTCCTCGGTGCCTCTGACATTCACAATCCTGCTCTCTATCTACACTTCATCTTCGCTCCCCCCACCATCCTAGCTCTTTTCTCCAACTTCTAGCTGCGCTTCCTTCTCGTCTCATCTCTTTGTCGCCGTCTACCCTGAGTTCATACTCCCCCTCCAAGACCTCTATACACAACCCGCCTCTCATGACATTGTTCCCGCTGACGCCTTGTTAAATACCTGCATATCCGCAAACATCGTGGACACTTCCGTTCCCACTCGGCCGGCCTGAAGGTACTGTTCCTGCACTTGCCAGGTATTCAACGGAGAAACCAAGGAAAACTGCCGATTAGAGCAGACGGCCGCTAGAAGCGGCTGAATAGCTAGTGTTGAAACTTCAGCCATCTTCAGGACCCGAACCCTAGGATTTGCCAGTCAGAGGCAATGGAGTACAATCAGTTGATGACTTGAGCCACTCTAAGCCGGTGCTTTTAATGAATGAATTAAAAAATACTATTTCGGAAAAAACGTATTTAAGTACGCCAATTTGGATGCCTTTGATAAAGATCGGCCTTTAATAGTGTAAATAATGAAATTCGAAGAGTAAATATTGAATGAATAAAAGAGCACTAGATGCTATACATTAAACATGTCATCAATTAAACAACTATTCTTAGGTAATGCAGTTATTGTTATTAAAGCATTTATTGTTAACACTGTTATCTTATTATTATTATCGTATTATTATTATTATTGTTATTGTCTTAAAATAATTTGTAGTTACATTGTATTTATTTCATAATTATAATACGTAAATTTTAGTGTTCCGCCACCAGGTTGCATAAACCTACCTGCGGAAATAATAAATATCTATCTATCTATAATGATTTACGAATACTTTTACCCTAATATTAAGACTTGAAATACACAAATAAAATAAAAATCCACCAAACCAATTTTTTATCAGTCTTAGATCAGTATATATAAAATACACTTTACAGTGAAATTTACTGTGACTATTAAATTGTGAAGATTATTATCCGCTCCCACGCCTCTTCTCAACTGTTTACTCTCTGCCGGGTCCTTGACCCTGGACCGTCGTAGCCCTCGATATCACAACCACCGGCTGACGTTCCCGTTCACCATACCATCATTAACACCACCTCCAGAATACCATGACCCTTAGACATTTTGGCCTTCAGATTCCTGGCGTAGGCCAGTGGGACCATCCTGAACTTTCTCACTCATCTGGTGACTTTCGAGCATCGTTTATACTCACAGGCTCATCTTCGATACCTGTCGTCACTTTCAATATTGGGTTAAATCCAAAATATAATACTGTTTACATTCACCCCCTCGGTTACGATTTCGATTTATAAAATATTTCGGTTTAGGTTATGACTACAAAACGATTTTCAATTCCGATTCCGAGTTTTTCGTCTTTGAAACAGTTAAAGAGAGACGAAATGTTTCCAGAGTTTCGTATGTTTAAAAAAATAATTTCCACGTACTATTATAGTGCTTCAACAAATCAAAGTTTTTTTACTCTTTTTATACCCAGAACCAAAAATTGGACAATTTAAAATAAAGAAATAACGCTATGTACGCTCACTCATAAACTCATTTAACTGTTTTTAATTTTTCAATAACTTCTTGACACATGAACCACTCATAGCAGAAATTAAACACAAAATTATGAATATCTAAAAATTCGACACCGAAACCATTTATTTCTTTACCTGTTCGAGCAATGTATTTAATGCGGGATAACGGTTTTGATTTAACCCTCTCAATTGAACCTGTTTTTAAAAGATTTGGTTTAATGCATTGGTTAAATTTACCGACCACTGGTCTTTACTTATACCATTCATGATGACTTAATTTTGCTATTTTCTCTAATTTTCCCCCTCACCATCCGACATTTACCAGCCGCCCCTTTCTTCTCTTTGTTCATAACATGTGCGCAGCCGGCTGCTCCACCCACTCACACTGCCGCTTTTGCCTCAGCAGGCTAGACTTGTTAAGCGGCTAATGTTCCTCTGTCTGCACGAGAGAAAATTGTACTTTTGTACTACAGCAGCTTTTGCTTCCTCACTCAGCTCTTCAAAATGTCCAAGGCTTTTCGGTAAAGGGAAAGATTTGGACTTTTTGACCTGAAAATCACTCGGAAATTCTCAAAACGCAATTACGTCGTAAAAACACTTTTTGAAATTTCAGAAATTGTATTTGCAATATGAAAATTAAAAATAATATTTGATTACTGCATTATTACTCGCAATCATTGATGTAATAGAAAGAAATATCAAACCAAATTAATCATTTTGTTTCACGTAATATCTATTAGACCTCTTAAAAATGAACGAAATTACATTATATAATTCCTTTCCGCCATATTTTATAGCTACCTAATAAGTTATTTACCAGATGATTAGAGTCAGTCATTGAACATCTAATCAATAAACCTCCAAATATCTCCACTCAAGAGACAAATAAGTCCTTTACATATTGACAGTAAAATATTAAAAAATATTCTTTTCAGACTTTCCTGTCTAAAAGAAAATAAACGCTCCTCTTAATTTGACGTCATTGCAAACTACATAACATGTCTTCAATTACTGACAATGGCGGAGTACATAGGGAACTATTTAATGAACTTTCATTCTAAATAATTTTCAACGGCCGCCTTCTTAGACTTTCATCAAACATTGTTTGACACGATCGTGTTAGGCATCAGAGCCTACTGTTCAAACTGCATATCATAAGGATTTCGAACTACTTGTTCAATATAATTTTCTCTTTATTCAAACTCATATCTTTCATCAAAAATAAATTTCTATACATCTTCTACTTCAATAATTCACACTGGTGTCACTCAAATCTCCTTTCTATCCGACACTATTCATATTTAACTTTAACCTTCACTATTGCCATTCCGTCCAGAGTAAATATTCTACGGCCGTATTTGCAAACGACACAGACATATACACTTCCAAATCTTAACAATCAGACGTTATTTTACATCTTTAATCAGCTTTGGATTTCTTCCTAGGCATGTTTCTGAGACGAATACTAGTTTATTCTCAGAGTAGAGCTAATGTAAATTAGACGAGTGTTACATTATAATTCCCTTGTAAGGAGCTGATCCACTGTGAATTGCAATTGTTTAAAAATCATTTAATTTGCCTTCTTACCTCCCTTGCACCGATCTTAATACATTTTCTTTTATTTTCATAATTTATTTTAATTTCTGTTTGCAGAGTCGTCTCCCACAAAGTGTTCCAGCAAATAGATACTCACGTAATTCGGCTCACGTGAAGTGCGGGGGCCGTTAGTCAAATTAGAAACACGTCAGCTGGCGCGAGTGCAGCTGCCATGTCCTGCTTGGCTAACCCGACCGCGGAGCGGGGCTTTCCTCTTCACTCTGTTCCACTCGGCAGCCCATCCCAGCAACATAAACAATTTCCCTCACCTCCATGACCTTTCCAGCTTTGCTCACCGTCGCCAGGTTTTCTCCCTGCCTCGTCCCTCTCCTCGTGCTGTCCCTCCCCTCGTGCCGTCCCTCTCCTCGTGCCGTCCCTCTTCTCGTGCCGTCCCTCTCCTCGTGCCGTCCCTCTCCTCGTGCCGTCCCTCTCCTCGTGCCGTCCCTCTCCTCGTGCCGTCCCTCTCCGCACCTCGTTCCTCCCTCCTTCACGGCCCCCTTCCTGCCTCGTCCGTTTCCCCGACTAGACCTTCTGCCACGTCTCTATCCCCGCCTCGTCCCTCTCCCCACCTCGTCCCTATCCCCGCCTCGTCCCTACCCCCGCCTCGTCCCTATCCCCGTCTCGTCCCTATCCCCACCTCGTCCATATTCCCGCCTCGTCCCCATCCCCGCCTCGTCCCCATCCATGCCTCGTCCCTATCCCCGCCTCGTCCCTATCCCCGCCTCGTCCCTATCCCCGCCTCGTCCCTATCCCCGCCTCGTCCCTATCCCCGCCTCGTCCCTATCCCCGCCTCGTCCCTATCCCCGCCTCGTCCCTATCCCCGCTTCGTCCCTATCCCCGCCTCGTCCCTATCCCCGCCTCGTCCATATTCCCGCCTCGTCCCATATCCTCGCCTCGTCCCTGCATTCGCTTCGTCTTTATCCACACCTCGTCCCTCTCCCTTCCTTGTCCATCGCCCCGCCTCGCGTTTCTCCCCGTCTCGTCCCTATCCCCGCTTCGTCTATGTCCTCACCTCGTCTCTATCCTCGCATTGTCCCTACCCCCCTCGTCCCTCTCCACCTCACGTCTCTCTTTCCTCCTCGTATTTCCTTGGACCTTCTACTCCCACCACGCATCTTCCAGCAGTCTCCCACCCTTCCAGCTCCTTCCAGCTCCAAACTGCACTACAAAGCCTAACCCTGCTCCGTCCCTTCCCATCTCATCTCTCTCACTCTCCCTCTCTCTCTGTTCTCCCCCCCCCACCCAAGCCTTCCTTCCTTAGACCTGATAGTCCCTGTTTCTCCACTCCTCGCTCTTCTTTTTTCTTATCTCCATGCCTGGCCGTTTCTCGTCTTACTCGAATCTATCCTGCCATCTTTTATCTCCCAAAATGTCTGACATCTCCCCGTTACATTTTCATCCGCTCATCTTGCCGCATCCCCTCACACATAAACGGTGCATAACAGATTGTGCACGTAATACTGCCTTCTGGCCTCTTCTCACTCTCATCATACAACTTCTCTCTACCCATTTTATTCATTCCATGATAGCTCTGCACATGTGTATAAAGGCCCCTCGTAATAAAACGTCCGACGTCCGCACGTATACAAATGCGACTTTTGCATCTGCGCCACAAAACTATTCTTAATCGACTTGACAGAACAATCCTTTCCCAGTCTTGTAAACACGTCCACGTCCACGAAAAGCTTGAATTTTTGTACTTTTTCAGTTTACTCCACTTTACTTCATCACTTTTCTTTACTCGCGGCACTTCACCCAACCTTATGTCATGTCACCTAGACGTACCAGCCCACTTTCGTTTTCTTTTCATCTAATTTTTTACAGATTAAACGTATCTGAAATTACTCGGTTTTCTCAATACGTGGCATCCATATAGCAAATATCACATCGTCAATTTGACTTCTCATTACATCCTAGTCCCATCCACAACCACCATATCTGCCTGTTGCGTCACGTATTTCTAGCCATTACCAACTAATTGCGTTCATTGTTAGTTCATTGTAGTTACAAGTTTACACCACAAAGTGCTCATTATGCATGCCCTAGTGGGCTCACTAATCATAATCTAGAGGTGCGCAGTCGCAAATGCCACCTACACTAAAACCGTACCGCCAGGGCTCTCGGTATTACCCACATGCTGCTGCTTCAAGCAAAACCTGTTTCACTACTGGAGCCGCCACAACCGTTACCCCCTTACTCCAACGCAACGGCAACAACCTACCTCCGCTACCAGCTATGTCACCGCCGTCACTCACATTCGTACTGTCGTCAGGACCATCGCAATCGCTATAGTCATCGCCACACTCAACGTCACCTCTCACCCCCCCCGCCTCCCCCGCGCTCCTCTATTTGGTTGTTGCAGCCAGGTGGGATTACCAAACCCGTCTTCATTGCCCACCTTCGACGCCTCACTCAGAAACAAGCGCAGTCTAAAACAAGAGGGGAGGGCAAATATATTTCTGAGCCCTCGTACCCATTAAACATTTTTATTTATGTATAACATACTTTACTCACAAATGAATAAATATAATATAACTAGAATGAAATTGATAACTTTAATGATGTAAATAATACATAATTTATTCCGGGGTCTCTTTCCAGCTTGCATGGAATGCCGATTTCGACTGTCCGCACCGGATACCTACTATGTCTCTCAAGGGGACACATGTTTACCTTTACACTAGACACACTTACGAGCTCATCGGTCAGTGGTCAGTTGACTCACAAGGCCTCACGCGACAACAAACATACATGAAAGAGAAGGGACAAACAACCATGCTCATGGCGGGACTCGCACCCGCGCTCTAGCCATTTCGGCCATGCAGGTCGGCATGTAAATAATAAATAATTTATTTTATTTTATTTTTCATTATTGTACAACTAGCATTTTTCTCCGATGGCTTTAATGAAAAGCCTTTTCTCCAAATACATAACAATTTCTCAATTTCTCAGGAGAAAAAAGGGAAAATCAGTTATTGAACATATTTAAGAAAATAAAATGTTTGATTATGGAAATCTATGGGCGCCCTTACAGGAACATTTCACGGGGAGCACATCTTGCTCAGAACTTTGCCCCCACTCCAACATAGACTCCCATCCCCGAAACTACTGCTGCTTCATTTGTCACTACACACCGTACTTCTGAAACTGAAGACCTCTCATTGCCTTCACTGCCTTTCTATACATTCTAGATGCTTTCCGTACGTTAAGAACTTTCGCACCTCACCACACCTACGCCTCTGCCGCTCCTACCGCTTTTCCCGACACTCCCTTTCCACCCCACCACTCACCCCTCGACCAGTCAATTCCTCTTTACACAGCCATTCCCTCCCCCACCTGGCCAATTTCTCGCCGTCCGCCCCGCTATTCCCTATTCAACTTCCCCTGCCACTCCCCTCTCCTGCAAATTCCTCTCAATCCCGCTCCTTTCCCTCAACCTCGACACTCCCCTCCACCCCCCACTCCCCCTCAACCCCACCATTCCCTCTCCACCTCGCCAATTCCTCACCGCTCCCCGCTATTCTCCTCCACCCACCCCACCATTCCCCTCCCCCCTCGAATTCCTTTCAAACCTGCCCCCCACCCCACCGCTCCACTCCCCGAGCCCCCTTCCACCACCATCACAACCACCACCACTGACACCCTCTCCATCACCGCAATCACTGCCGCCGCACCCTCCGCCACCACAGCGCACCGGTGCAGCTCTCTCCACCCTCGCCCGCGCACTCGCCCGCGTCTGCGGTCGCGCGCGCTCGGGATGCGGCGCAACCGCGCGGCGGACGTGCCTGCACAGCCGTCCGCGGCACCCGCCCGCTCGCGTCAGGCGCCGCCGGCGTTATCCTAATTTAATAGGGCCCTAATTAGGGCTAACTAATTGACCCCGCATATTTACGGACGTCCGTTTCCAACTCAATTATGGGATGTCCAGTTTGCAAACTGGACCCACCCCGTCGGCCGGGCCCGTCCCGGGCCCAGCAACTGGAGGCCGTTACCCCAGCCGCCCGCGCCCGCCGGACTTGGGGTCAACTCAAAGGCTTCTAGCGGTTTGATTAACTGTTAAGTCGACTGGGAAAGGGGAAGAGATGACGCCACAAGGCCGCCGGATGTTTGCTGCTCAATTCTCTGACCCCGCCGCGAAATGCGGTGGTGCAAGGTAAATACGAAGGTGTTCGGGCCAAGGAGCAGAGGAGAAGTCCCCCAGGGCGAGAGTTTCTAAGTGGTGCCATCGAGTTCCGGGTGAGAATACGCCCACTTGCTTGACTAGTGTTTAATGTCGCTTGATTGATTGATTGTTGAATTGAATTGAATTGCCTTATTCTACGTGGCGAGACTGAGACTGCTCTTCTGTCTGACCACGCATATTTCGCTACACTCCTTTCCTCGGAAAGACCGGAAAGAAGGTATTACTGAGGGGACGAAACCGACGATTTGAATTTAGCTCAGAGGCTTCATTTAGGCTTGAAGATCTTTTGCATGCAAGTAAATCTACTAACATGGGACAGCCGGCTTTACTTCCCCTCCGAAGGAAGGCGTACGAAGGATTTTTTCGACCCTAAAAATCCACGGCTTCGATCGGGTTTGAACCCGCGAACTTGGGTATAGCAGTAACCGCTACACCATCGCCGCCGCACAACACCATCGCCGCCGCACACACCATCGCCGCCGCATTCTCAGTGATTCCGGACGCAAGTACTGAAGTCATTAGTCTCGTACGTGTAGTGCATTTTTTATCGGGAGGTAATGGTATTCTTCCGTTGCTAGATGGCACGATCCGGTGCCGATCTACCGTCGACTTTCTCCAGCCAGATATCCACCAGCGGTGCACCGCCCCAGCCGGACAGGCTCTAAGTACCCAACCGGCATGTGTGGTAGTGTAGAGGATGTTAGTGAAAGTGTGTGTGTGTTAGGGGTGAGGATAGGACAAGGAAGAGGGAGAAAATATCACGCGCGGTCCGTGGCCTGTTTGTTAGGGTGCTGCTCCGGCATTTGCCGGGTGTTGATCGGAGAAACCACAGAAAACTGCCGATCAGAGCAGCCGGTTGCTAGAAATCTCCTCGAGACAGCGACTGAGTTCGATCTAGCTGGATAGAATGGATTTTTATTTTAAAAAACTGAAGGACTTCCTTATGCACATTACCTAATATTACTGTAATTTAAAATTTTTGATTGTAAATCGAAGGATAGAAAAGAAAATATACTGAAACGTTTTCACATAAACTTATTATATTTGAAATTCGAAACTTGCAAAAAATGCATCTACTTTGTTAATCATGCACGAACATGACTTTTGTACAATGAAAACTGTTTTTCAACCAGTACACCAACTTCGAAAATTTTCTATGTTAAATTGATGCAGTTTAAGGACCAGACTAAAAAACTGAGATAGAGATTGAGAGATCAGAGATAGAGAGAGAAATATAGGTTTTCATGAAATTAACTTACGTCGCTGGTCTCGCGATGTTGCAGATTTCAGCGCAATGTCTGACCACAAATCTGAAAGAGGAAAAATCATAATTTCAAAAATCGAAACTTATTTATAATTAACACAATGTGGTAAAGAGATGGGTAATAGATGTAGTTTGTCTCTTATAACACTATATAAGTATTGAAGCACACGCCATTCTTTTACTCATTTAGCGTAACATAGAAGCGTATTTATGTATTAGAAATAATTAGAATGAATCTTCATCGATCGTATCAAATGGAGATTTAAGTCATAGTGTTCATATAATATGTGTCAAATGAGAGGATTCACAGGTATAAACTCAAACCCATGATAAACACTATGGAAGATCTGCTAGAAATAAAATAGAGTGATGTTACAGACAAGGTGATTGCGTGAGACATTTTTTTACTTTAGTAGATTTTAAATTGACTTTTAAAACAATTTCAATATTATTTTAATGTGTCACTTCCGACTTACACAAATTTTGTACAGTGCATTTGGCGTTTGCAAAAAAATGTGACTAGCAAAGTTAACAAAAACGGAATTAACAGGGCAATCATAGGTAGTGATTTTCATCTGTAAAACCCATTAGTGAGCAATTAGGAATTATAGCCACTAGGAAATTCAGGATCGATATGCAAGTTCGGCATGTCGGCCGAACGCAACTACATGGACTGGAATCTGGTTTCTTCGACAGGACGTCCGTGGTTTATTAATGGACGAAATGTTGAGATGAGAAAGGACATTAAATTGAAAAAAAGAACTAGTGTCTTCCTAATATGTGCCAGAGTATGATGTCGTGGAACGAATGGTGTCCATGAAGTTTTCGTTACCTGACTTATTTTTATATTTCCACGAATCTACGTAATATCGATGAAAATTATTGAAATTGATTAGTAAAAAAAGTGGTCAACATTTCTGTGAGAAAATACGTGTTGAGGTTTCTTATTACGAAATAACAAGTTTTATTGTGTATAGACTATTGTGTATGGATATCTTTATATACGAATTTTTGAGACAATGAATGAGTGTATATATCATACATAACTCAAATTCTCATAATTTTTGCTCTATTTCATCGAGTGTAAAAACTCTTCAAAGAGTCTTTTCAAACAAAATTAAGATTGCTGCGACTGTATAATCGCGGTTTCGTGCCAAAACAGTAAAAATATTGTACAAATTGTTACTTTTCTCTCACGTACGGGTGTTAGAACAATGCCATACGGCGAAATGCTTGTCTCCCTGCCCCCAGTGCTCAATACACATATATTCGTCCATAATGTACACTTCTGGTTCACTAACCCTGTTCCCACTTTCAACCCTATCAAACACCAAACCAAATGATTTACTTGGATTCAGTAGGAGGAGAAATATATGTTCGTTTTTAAAGAAAAATGCCAAATTCCCAAAAAGTTCAATTTTTACGGTTACTCGGAATGATTTTTAGGAAAGTTTCCAATACTATCCTATTGTAAATTGTTACATTACATGTAAATAATTACATCAGAGAAATTCTGCATTTATCAATGTAAAGGAAGCATAAACATTTCGGTTTACCAAAATCTCCTATTCTGAGTTTTTCTCAAACGCATGGCAAGTAATAAAGCACAGAACTTCGTGGGTTATTTAAAAGCTGCCCACCTGCCTCGCGTGTCAGTATCTAAAGCCAACACAGCACCCTTGGACCTTCCGGGCGATCTGAAGTGCGCTGTTTGACGACCCAGAGCTCCCGGAAATGGCCGGACGTCATTCATCGTATTTGCAATTCCCCGACGGAGGGCACACTCTGCTTTCCGCCTCCCTGGCTCTCGCGTCCTCGTATCCTCGCTTGACCTAAACGCGCTTCTAGCAATATCCTCGGCCGCCGTGAGCGCGCTCTGTTGCTCTGAGGGCTAATCGCCGCTTGCTCCAATGCTTGTCGTTCGTTCCCAGATGTTTGGTCTGCAACTTCCGCCAGCTGCCAGGTGCAACCACGTGTTTGTGGAGTTCGCAAACGTCAAGTGATTTGCTCTGTGTATTATGCGTATATTTAGTAATATCGTGTATTATTAGTGTGGATGAAGTGACGGTAAATTGGACAAGCATAATTGCTCTGAAATATCAAAATCGATTCATACGAAAATTAGAAATCGCCGTCTGCTTTAACGCGTGAAATATATATGTAAATGCAAACACGTAAGTGTGAGTACTAATAAAGTCATTGTTGATAAATAGAGTCCGGAGAAATATGTAGTATAAAACATCAAATATGTACATAAATATGTAATGAAAATAGTAAGAATATGTATTAAATATGTAAAATCGGACAAAATATGTAATATTAAAATACACTAATAATAAAATACATTTACGTAATACGAAATTAGATTTACCAAAATCTGCTCACTTCACATCATACAACTTTGTCGTCAGTAGTAAAAGCTTCATCTATTGTAATCCAGGACCGTAGTTTAGCAGCTGGACTAATCGCAATAGAGGCCATAGCACAAACTAGTGAGATCTACGACCAGCAAACATACACTGTAGCATCTTCATCGAAGTGCTACACGTCAGTGATCGTAAATTTTTCTCCGAAAGTAAGGTTACAGATCACAAAACGCGGTATCAATGATGCTTTGGACACCCAGATTTCCTCAATAATGTAGGAAAAATGCTGATATTTGAAAAATACATATTTTCATAAAAAAATATGGAATTAAATAAAAGAAAATGTATAAAATTAAATAAAGAAAATATATTGTGAAATCAGCAAAATATGTAAAATATGTAATATAGTACTAAATATGTAAAAATATGTAACGAAAACATTCGATATTGTGTTAGGAGAGCTATGATTTGCCAAGATTACAATTTTTAGAGCGGTAAATAGAAAGACAAAAAATATGTAATTACATAAAAATCCGGTCTCCATTGATAAAAGTGTGAAATAAATAATTATTAATCTTCGCATAGCACTATCAGTAATCTATTATCCGTGCTCGTGTACTTGTAGTTTACAATCTCGAATTCGTGTAGTTTGCGGACGTCTCAAGTAACACGTGTGAAGTAGATCTCAGCCTCGTGTAATGTTAGTATACAGAGGCAACGGGCACAAGAAGGCGATGAAACCATGGATTGCTATTGCAATTTAATACTATTATGTAAAGAACCTCTTATTCCTTTGCATCATGTTTGTTAATATTAAAAAAAGAATAAACGAGTTAACAAATAGGAGTGAAAGTAATTGTTAGAGCACTAGAACGAAAAGGAAGATATAAAGGTGACACTAGGACTGTGCCTTGCTTCTTGCTTTGTTGGCGTTTTAGATGTAATTATCACTAGAATGTTCTGAGGAGACAGCCCAGAAATCCGGATATAGAAATAAAGAAGACAAAGACATGATTTATTTAAATGGGGAAGAAGATGATACAGGTAAACTACACTATTTATCTTTAGATTAATATTTACATTTTATTTATCTACTTCTTTAGAAAGTTAACAGAAAGGGTTGGAAATATTACTTACTTGTATTGGTTCTTGATGTGAATTCAAAAGTATTAATTGATTTCAGATAAACAAATAAAATATGAAAAAATATGATACTCATGGAATAAACTTGTTGTATCTCAGAAACACAGGCTTCCTTAAAAGAAGATTTATTAAACAAAAAATCTTGGCCCACTCGGCCGCCATGTACAAATGCCACAAGACTCTCTACGGAAACATTCTGCCATCTGGCTGACTCTACGCAGCGCGCTCTCCTGCCTCGGATCTTCCGCCGGCGCCCTTATATCTGGGCCAGCCCCCGCGCAAGGCTTCCCGCGGCTCCTCCTGGTTGGCTGGCTCGATGGTGCGCGAAGTCCACGTAGGAGGCATCGCCTGTTTCTGAGCGCGCTTTTGGCGCGCTCGGCGAGGCTCGGCGCGCCTGATGCCGACGTTCTGTGGTGCGCGCTGCCGGAGGCGGGAACGCCGCCGGCGCTCTTTGCCGTGGTGTTGGCGCGGCAACTTTCAAATGCCGGCCGTATACTACAAAACTAGTCATATTTTTCCACTCAAAAATATTATAAATCAAATAATATTCCATCTGAACCCAGTAACCTTTAAAGTTTACTCATATTACACTCTTAAATTCATCTTACATTTCCACTCATGTCAAGAGTAATACATGAGTCATTTTTTAAGCTTATCCGAAAACACCCAAATAGTTATCCTATGCTCACAAATGATGGCATTGATGGCTTTTTCTACTACTACAAACGTCATTGTGAATAACGATAACAAAGTATCAACAAGGAGTGATTTCCATGGATAACTCTGAATTTTTGAAAATTGTGATAGTTTGAATTTTTTTCGGCGTCTTTCTCCAATTACAAAATTGAAGATAGAGATTTTTCCTTCAAATAAAATGTGCTCTCCAAAGTGAGTTCTTTGTTTAAGGTCCTGTACATTGTTCTGAAAATTTAATAGTTTTCGCGCAATATCGCATGCAATATGTGCAATTTTAAAAAATTACAAAAACTAGATTTTCTCAAAAACGGCTCCAAATTTTTTCTTTAAAATTTTGGTAGGTAAATGTACTCTATCAGATGACATAAGACGCCATATTGCTCTACAGGTTGGTTTTTTCAAAAATTACAAAAAATGTAAACTTGTTCATATGTTTGTCACGTTGATAATATTTACATTAGCGGCGATTTGTTCACATTATTATATTTACGAGTACATGTGCTTTAAATAATGTCAAGTAAAGTTTCTCGAAAACACAACCGTTTTCTGTGAAAAGTAGCTCAAAATTTCGCATTTTCAGAAACGCTCAAACGCCATTTTCACATATATGGCTGCAAATTTTTTTCAATCTTTTGTAACGGATAGTGCGAATTACACTCTTTAGTATAGCGTCAAGTTATTTTGAGTTATTTTTTTGTTTTTTCAAAAATTACATAATTGTAATTTTTTTGGAAGATCTCTCACATCTTTAATACGCACATTACCAGCAATTTGTAAACATTATTATATTTGTGAGTGTACATGCTTCAAATAACATCAAATAAAGTATTTTGAGAAGTGAAATATTTTCTGTGAAAATGAGCTTCAAATTTCGCATTTTTAGTAGCGCTGAAACACAATTTTCTCTTAAACGGCACATAATTTTTAAAAGAAAATTGCCATTTATGACTAGGTTTTTGCTTTCTTTAATATTCTAAAATTAATGTTTCCGTACTACCAATAGGAAACCGAAAAATTAAGAAGATGACAAAAAAATGTACTTTTGGCGGTAATAGATGACAGCTGGCAAGAAAGAGTTTGTGGCAATTCCGCATAGGTAGCGAAGACCCAAGGAAATAGAAAACTAATAGGGGAATGTCTGTGCAGTTCCGTAGCACCGCTAGTTAATATGGGCATGACTCGTTTGTCTTACGCGTATCGTAGGGTAGTATTTTTCAATCAATAAACAGTGAAGTTCCATGAACTGGACTAGTTTCCACGCGTGAGTGCTGATTTCTGTCACGTAACTATTTGGAACTGTGAATTCTAGTATACTTAATGCTTGACGTGCATGTATCCGTTTAATAAACTAAATCATTCACGTTAGTGAGGTTTTAGTAATGAAGAATTACAAAATATGCTTTTCTGGCCAAATTGATGTTTGGAGTTATCAGTTCTCACGTGCACGGGCACGTGACGTTAATGCATGGGCATGTCATAAGAAACGTCTGGCGAGAAACTTCATATCCCAGTAAATATCACGATCTTCCACCAGAACGCCGTGGGAAACGAATTTACAGCATAATGAAATTGTCACAAAGCCCGAAGCGGGAAATATTCATTTGAAAGCGAGACACATCGCGTGACGCACGTCACATGGCGGCAGAACGACACTGCGTTCCGTGGATGTCTGGGAGGGGAGTGATGGGAGGGGGAGAGAGGGAAGGAGGGAGTGGAGGATTCGTTCCAGGTGGCGGTTCCCGCTCCGCATCCCTCGTCTTTGTCTGTGCCTCTTCGCACGCCCACCCACGCCCCACGTCAGCCACCCGTGTCGAGATAACGCCGGGCGCGCCTGTCACGTAGGCATCCCGCGAGACGCGCGCGCTTTGCGGGCTCGTATACGCGACCTCAGGAGATATCCCCCCTCCCTCCCCCAAGTTTCAGAGGTATAGTCGTTATCGCGTTGAAGTAGATCCCACCAAGGATCTGTACAGCGGAGTAGTATGTATGCGGGAGATAGACAGGAGTGGATAGATGCCGGTGGGTAAATATTGTATTCAATGTTTTAGCTGTTCGACGCAGGTAGAGCAGTGGGACGTAAACCCTCAGTTCCAGGTTCAATTCCCGGCCGGATCAGTGTATTCATGGTACAGATAACATCATTTACTTCTAATATTAGCTAATTAGTTATGGAGTCGAAACAGCGGATGGAAATTGGTATGTAGGAGACGTAATGCTAAGTAAATGCCTTGGTGAAACGCAGGTAAATATGCAGATCACGTAGGTTTTTAAGTATGAGTCCGAGACATGTTTTGTGATATGATGCTTATTACAGCACGGTGCTCGTTTTCAATTTTTGGTCTTAAGTACCTGTTTGTGTTCTCAACATTCGAAGAACTCTTCTTTTTCTAATAACAGCCATAGTCAACTAAATTACTCTTAACTAAAACTTACACACTTACTTAAAACATTCTTCTACTTGAGAGCAATTTTTGACAGTAAGGTCTCTGCTTTAAATTTTCTTTTCTTTCATACTTCTTACTCCCAACAGATCTCCTTAGGGTCAGGCGGAGATTAGAATTCCTCCATTTTCTACAGTTCCGTATTCAATGCCCATAATTAATTATAATATTTTAACTCCTTAAATTTACTTCTTCCATCCTTGAAGTTACATTACAGTCAAACTTTTTAAAATTAAATTGTAAACAAAAATATTTCAGTTTAATAACGTTATGTATGCGCGAAAATATAACGTTACGTAAGCGCTTTTTTAAAACTAAAGAAATTCCTCAGTAACAGAAAGACCTATAAACTAATTTACAAAATATCTTTAATTAAAACAATAAGCAGAAACGCAAATACAAAAGTTTCAAAATAACTCTCTGTACATGAGAATGTTTCAGAATAGTTGTCATCATTGATAATAATATTGAAAAAAACATTTTCTTTACGGTGCCAAATTGAGTCGGTCCTGTTGTGGCCTTGCTGCATGTGACTGATGATTATAATTTTAAATATTTTCCCCTGTGAAACACCTTCGCTTTCACCAGCCGTAGGTTTTATAATTAATACTGGCACCTGTCGTGGATACACGCAATGAAAACACGAATATTTGCTAAGTGACGTCCATTGCATTCTAAAATTTTGATTTTCGCATTATTTTTAGTTTTATAGTTTATTTAAGTTATAGTGTCCTATGAAGTTCAGGAGTAATTTTTCCTAAAATAATATTTTAGTTTGAATCATGCTGAAAATTTCAAAAATGTTCCGGAGAATGAGAGAGTGGGGTGGGTGCGAAGGGAAATGAGTGAGAGTGAACGAGAAAGAAGATATGAAGGGGTGGAGGAGACAGGAGAGGAGAGGAATGGTAGATGGAGGAAAAGACGGGAACGGAGGAGTGCCAGAAGAGAGAAGATGAGATGAAGAGAAAGCAGTTTTGTTTTTGAGAATTATCTTGAAAACCTTTCTATTCAGTATCGACAAAGGAAGCTCACCATTCTAAATTTGCAGGAAAGAAGATTCAATGCCTGCTGACTTTTTTCTCCTAAAAACGCTTCTGGCATTATTACGTTTGTGTGAAGAAACAAATAAAAGAATATGATTAAATTAATTCGTATATTATACAAGCAATTAAAAAATAAAAATTTCGAATATGAAGATTTATATTTTGTTTTTCATTTTAGGGACAATTGCGGGAAAAATACAGGTTAAATGTTTTTGTCTTAGCACAAACATTTATTGTGAGCGCTCTAAATTCTTTGCACCATTCGTTTCATGAGTATAGTTATTCTCATTTTGAAAATTAATTCCCAGAAACTTTCTACTCCTCGTGCCAATCGAACCATTCCGACAACCACCTTTTCGTTAACTTAACAACTTCTGATGTACAATTACTCAACTCATTTAGCAAAGTGGAAAATTTTCTCTTTCAGCCTCCGGGTTCAAGGCTCTTATTGTTTGCTTTGGCGACAATAACAGCAATTATGTGATAAAAATAGACACAGATGTGATAGTAGTTCGTGAATTCTTTTATTGTAGTATGTATAACTGCAAACTGTGAGGTAGAGAGAGAGAGAGAAGAGAAGAGAGAAGATTAGTAGAGCGGAGTGGAACAGAGACAGAGACAGCTGGTGTATAGGCCTACAACCGACCGCTTGCAACCGTGCAGGGTCACCCGGGGCTCGGCTATTGAAGCGGCCAGAACACCATTAATCTCTGGGTAGGGACCTCGCGTATTGTCTTTTGACTCCCAACTGCGAAGTTGGCCGAGGTTGCTGGCTTCTCGCTCCCATTGCCCTCGCTCCGCCCCCCTTCCACACTCGCCCCACTCGTACCGCCCTTCACCGTGACTCCCTTCCCACCGCGCCCTTTGTGTCACTTCGTTGCTCTGTTTGGCCTTGGAAACGAACGTTAGGGAAGCCGGAAGAAGTGAGTGGAGCTTGCTTTGCCTCGTTCTGCTATGCTGCTTCCGGTTTTCACTCACACTGACCCACTCCGTTGTGTCTCCCTTCGCTACTGCTACCAACTTCCTTCAGGTTCCCAGTTAGTTTTCGAATTCTATTGTTCTGGCTACATCAAACTAAGCGCCTTCCGGTCTATTTTGCTCGTTATTCTGGGACGTAGCCCTAACGTGGCACGTGGTGCAAAAGTGTTTACAGTACCTAGTTGAGAAACCTCACAACTTATAGCATGTCTTCTAAAATGTACGTAATTTTACAATTCCCTGCACACTTTCTTCCTATCATAAGAGTATACACTTACCCCTATCAGTTCAGTTTCTCTCAACTCTATCTCAAATAAATTTATGAATATTTTAAGAGCGCCAAACCATAGGGAGCATATTGTTCTTGCTTCGTGAAATAACCCTAAATCAGAATCCGAAAAAATTAAATCTTTCAACAAATGAATGTTCCTACAACGGGTAGCGGATCTCAGCAAAATTTGTGTTGCTCGATTTTGCCTCGTCACAATCTCTCACACACTGTAAAGGTCTGAAAAACATTTTGCAGGCAAAGTGACTTTTGCAATCGCCAGCGCAACAAAGTACTACAACAGGAACAAAATATTTACCTGTGTTTCAAAATACCCTTTCCGGCGCTTAGTATTTCATTACTATTACTACTTCGTCGAATCATGTATCTTATTATCTCTCCACGGTTCGCCAGCGATAATAAAAATAAATAAATATTGCTTATACTGTTTTATGCGTTTGCTTGTGAATAACACAGAACGCAAAATAAATCGGTGTCGGTAGGATTCATAAGTTGTCAAATAAGATATGCATAACATGTTTGAAATAAATGTGATGCACAACATGAGATCTATCAACCAGTTTTCAAGTTCCCAGATACTGTAATTAGACACAACAAAATAGTTCAATCCTCTCATAATTGAAGATAAATATATCCCAAACTGAAGAACTATCATTAGCTCATTTCTTTGTAAATGCGTAGAAACTGTTATCCACACTCCGCAACCGTTTCTTGAAGAAATCTAAAAGCTAAAAAAAAAATCGTAAGGTTTTCGCAAAGGTTATGTGACGTACACGTGTTACGCAAAGGTTATGTGCCCGATCACATGGCACCAACGTTCTCTCTCCAACTCCGCATCTATCACTAAAAAGCCTCTGCACTGTCGCATTGACCGCTCGCTTTGCGTTCCCATACAGCCGACAAACAGTTCGAAAGCGACCCAAAGTGGATTGGTTGCTTGGACAGCCGCAAGTTCTCTGGGCGGCGTTATTTCCGCTCCGTAATCTCCCTCGCTAGGCTGGGACCAGCGCCACGCAAGTAGCCTTTGCACTCGACTATGCAATGACCTTTGCAATGACGCTTTACCGAGGTGTCTTATAGGGTCAACTACCGTTGCAATACACGTTGGGACATCAGTTTTGAACTTTAAGGGTTTGGATGTTTTATTACAATATCGTCTCTTGAAATTTCGGGAAGAAACGATGAAGCATAACTTTCATATTGGCAGATGAATAATTATAATTTCTTCTGTAGAAATAAATTACAATAATTATTGTAATTTATTTCCACAGAAGAAAACCCTAAAGTTACTTAACTCACACCAAAGTTACTTAAGTTAGGTAACTACTAATACTCAATGTCTCTTAAAAATGTATGACTTTCAACAATTTGCTGCATTAGATAACGAATTAAAATAAACAATTTTCATACGACCAATTACACAAAACAATAATTTAACAATTCGTAAAGACTAGTATGAAAATAAATAAATATTATTAAATTTTTCATCAAACCTAAAAAACAAAAAAATGGTAAATACAACCCTAACAAGCCATTTTGAAATGATATGAAGATTTTTAACATTTTAAACTTTTTTTGTTGTAATCACAATGAACATAATCGTAAGAAACTTCAAGGATTCATTTGATGAAAAAACAAGTAAGTAGCATTTATTGTACAGAAACATTGGACGCAGAGGCGATTGCAAAACGTTTCTTTCAAAAGATTGGAATGAAATTAGTTTATCAGATTTTCTTATATTTCAGGCCAGTAACTTTTTCATCGAACATCCTAGTGACAGCAATAAAACATTTACAATTTTATTCGAAATTATGCCAAAAATACTAAAAATGAATAAAAAACAAGAATTAAAAAATTAAATTAAAAAATCTGTAAATGAATTAAACAAGAAGCAAATCTGATAATGATTAATGCCCTAAATCTTTGACGCCAGTGAATAAGAAATGTGGAAATTAAATTTTACAGGACAGCAACACATCGTACCATACGGTAAGTATTTGAACTAATATTTTAATGGGATTAAAGAGACAACTCAAACTATTTGATGCTGATCCATTCTAGGCCAGTCAATGATAGGCCAATCAATGCTAAGCCAATGCTGATCATCGTGAAACTTCAGATAACTTTGACTTACTCCTTATTAGTATGTATGGTTTTATTAAAATTTTACAATATGTTCATATATGCACTCTTTATGTAGCAACAAGAAGGAATTTCACTCATTTAATTATGTACATTTCTAGAGAATGCTGACCAATGCTGAATGCTGAATTGACCAATGAGAATGCTGAATTTGTTATTATTATAATTATCGTATGTTCGGCAAAAATTGGTATATTCATCTTACTGACTGTGGCCAAAGAAATATGAATATCTGATAAAACGGATTTTTTCTCCCCTCACCGAGGCAGTAAAGCAGATCTGTACATATGTTTAAAACAGATTTCGCCGAATTTCCTGCCAGGGAGAAAAATGAGCAAAGTTTAAGAAGTCATACTCCGTCGAGCACGAAGGAGGAAGAATTAGTGCTCAGAAACCCCTTCGCCCACCCCACCCCCTCCCCAAGGCGAACTACTACGTTGCAATTCAAAGGGTGCGTCCTGTGCTTTCTCAGCTCTTCCGGATTTCCTCTGCGGGCGGGCGGGCGGGCGGGCGGGCGGGCGGGCGGGCGGGCGGGCGGGCGGGCGGGCGGGCGGGCGGGCGGGCGGGCGGGCGGGCGGGCGGGCGGGCGGGCGGGCGGGCGGGCGGGGTGCGACCAACTTACGGCTTTATCCCTCTTTAATCTGCGCTCACCAACCCCTTTCGGGCGGCGGAATAAAGATTTATTTCGGGCCACTTCCGGATAAACGATGGGATTCCGCCTTCGCAGCAGCCCCCTCCAGCCCCTTTCTGCCCCGCCGTGGCTGACGCCCACGCGGACCAAGTCGCGCTATTTAGTTTCAAACCTCGACCGCGCTGAATGGTCTCGGCACGAAGCTATCGGATATACGACATATTCGTCTTCGTGGTTATTGGGATTTCATACATTTCGAGAATATTTATGTGCTGGATGTGCAAGTGAAGGAACATTTGTCGGAAGAAAATTTGGATGTATATATTTTTATTAAGAAGATATGGTGTTTTCAAAGTATGTTGCACAACTGGGATTGATATATTTGTGAAACATATCAAGTATGTTTCAAATATTTATTTGCGAGGAACAGTGTCGATATTGTACCGCTAAATTTCTCTCCTTGGTATAAGTTATTCGTGCTCTCCAGTTCAATTACGTATTTTCTTTCATTCCTTTCCTCAGGTCAGTCCTCACTTCGTCGCTCCGTCCCAGGCACGTGCCACCCAAGGAAGGACACAGACGGAAAATAAGAAGACGGAGGGGGAGCGAGAAACTAATTTCTTTTAGTTGTTGATGAAAATTAAGCTCTAGTCATCCGGGGAAGTGGGCGGTCATAAATAATTTGCTCCGAATTAACGCGCACAGCTTCGCGTAGCAGATCTGCTCTCACGGAGGATGGGCTGCAAGGCAGGGGTGTCCACGCTCTTGTAATACGAAGGCAAATTTTATCTTGCCTACTGCCATACAGATGGTATAGTGTAAAACAATCATTTTACTTATTTATTCCTTTATTTTAACTTAGGGATCACTAATGACAGATGAAATACAGAGAAGCTTTGAGAACGTTTTTGCACACAACCATTTGGTCAACAACTTCCTGTTGACTGAAAGATACAAATAACTTAATTGTCACATATTCCTATGAAATAAAGAAAAATATGACTAGAGAATTTTTAACACTAAACAATTATGAAATCTATTGCTGTAAGATAATAACAAAAATTATATTTTACATTTTCCACCCAGTTGTGAGTTTTGAAAATTACGTTGGAAAATGTTTCCCGTTTCGCAATTGCCAACTATCACTGCAACCACACAGCTACTTAGTAGACGCAAGTGTTACAAATAATGTTTGGCTGTGAAATGTAAAATGTAAGAAATTTGATACACTATGACTCAATGATTCAATGTTTCAATTCATATGCGTGAAGTTTTTATTGTTATTTTCATGAAAAATCGTCAATTTTTTTAGTTTTCTTGCTGAAGAGATGCCAGCTATAACTTTTATGTTAGTGGACATAATTCGTAGCTAGCATTTCAATTGCAATGTCTTGGGGTAGAATTTGTCAGTTATTTATACATCGTAAAATGGTTTACAAACGTGTGGAACCATCTTACGATAAATTAGGCTAAGAATTATTTAATTTAGGTACAGACGTCGTAAAAATTGAAATTTTAGCATATTTTTGTTTTTATTGCATGGAAGAGAGCTAAGTAACGTTTTGAATGTTTTCTTCTGTTGGCAGATTCACAAGCCACTTGTGGCCCGTGAGCTACAGGCTGGACACTATTTCTGGAGTTACCCGGAGGAGGGGAAGCGGGAATAAAGAAAAAGCGGAGAAAAGCAGCTACGGGTGCGCCGCTCCGTTTCAGTTTCATTTCTCTTCTTTATTGCAACGCTACGGATCATAAATTGTAACAGTTGCTATAAAACTGCACCTGCCTAAAACTTTGGTCGTTTCTAAATTTGTTTTGTTATCACCTGCATAAAACATCGGTATCAGTGGTTTCCGCACAAGCTTTTAGTGCTTTGAAAGCGAAGAACTTAGAGTACCTAGTGCATACTAGGAAGTTTTCTGCTATACAAACAATATCACTTGCAGGATACTTCCCAAAATAATAAATCCATAGATCATAATAGAGCGAGAATACAAATAACATTATACAATGTCAATGATTAGGTGCAAAAATCAATTTTAGTTGATCTGTTGTAATAGTTTAGCCATCTATTACAAATGAAATAGGTAGATAACATGAAGTGACCATTGGTTTATGAACCGGGTATAGAACTTTATGTAGAAACTTCCAGAGCGGAATATAGAAAAACAAGTGAAGGTGATCTAAGAGAAAACGAGTATTTCAGGCGAGCATGTGAACGCCGTGGTTAATTAATGGTTGCATGTTACTAGTCAACGCACAAAATTATAAGGAACACAATAAAGTTTGTTTCAGCTAAATCGGGTCACAGAAACGCATAATATCGCGAGTTTTGTGATCATGACATTGATTTTAACATGTTACAGAACTAAAGCAACAATGGTCGTGACGTCCCTTCAGAAAAGTTTGGATATATTAATAAATTAAACGAAAACTAGTGTGTCTACCGAGATTTGGCATATACCAAAGTATTCCGTGGAATACGGGCCAAATTATAAACGTGGTGACACAATTTTAGGACGCCGAACATTAATAGATAAACATTATGTTACATGAGTTAATTGAGAAATAAACGAGCGATGTTTGTAGGCATGAGACGCACGAAAAAGCATTCTTTTAACAAAATGAAGCGAGAAAAGTGATGTCTAAGAAGTGGAATGGATACGAAATTTTAATTGGGAATTTTACAATATAATAAGACAATCCAGGAAGTGTTAGAAATTAATAATAAACTATTTTTATAAGTTATAAAGCAGAAGACAGTAGAGGCGCTATTGTTTTGTTCGGAAAAAGCTATAAATGCTTTAGGACAACAATGGGAGAGAGAGGAGGGAATAGCTTGGTAGCGAGAGGCAGAATCCGCGTCGCTTGTTGCAAGAATAATTTTAAAAATTTGGATTTGTAATTTTTGATGAAGTGTTCTCTTCTGGACTCGTACTAGTGAACTATTATAAACTGTGAGAGGAGTGAATAACTTCGTGGCGAGTCGTACTCCGCGCCACTCGTGATATTATTTTAACACGCGAACTTATAAAATTTCGAGAAGGTGTTGCTCCTTCGGACTTGTATTCGCAAGGTGGCGGAACTGTATGCCGTGTGATGTGAACTATTTTAGTGGTAATATATAAAGCTATGCCACGCGCGATCCTAATTTTGAGTTTTGTGAATTTTGAAAGTTTTTCCACTAATGTTTGGAACTGGTGTTACTTCGACCATTGAAAAATCGAAGCGGGTGTCGCCGAACGAGGTGTGCCGAGGTGCAGCAGACTCGAGCGCGTCTTTGCATATCGTCGCCGTGGTCAGTGCCAATTTGGGGGGCACTGGTAATTCGGCGCTAGCAGGCAGCAGTGGAGCAGAGTTCTTACGCATGACGGCGTGAGATCGTGTGTGTGTGGACCTGGTCGCCGCTTGGTTAACAACGCAAGGGAAGTGGAATATTTTTTTTTGTTTTGCAACACTCCAGTGAAGTCAATGACTTTGATTTCTTTGCTCTTGGGAAGAATAAATAGTTTACAAAGCCAAAACTGGAAACATTTTGGGGGGATTGCAATGTAATGGGTGTGGCCACAGTATTGAGCTCATTATTTCGTAATAACATTTGGGTATAATATGTTTATTGATTTTTGTGATTTTTATGATATCGTGTTTTGTTGATGTTGTGTGGTATTGATTCTTTATGAGGGTATTAATGTTTCTGTTGGTTAAAAGAAAATAAACAAACGAGATTTTGAGTTCTCGTTTTGATGTTACGTAACCGGTGTTTTTATCACATAGCTAGCTGATCCTGGTCCCTGCATTGGCGTGGCGCTTGTGTTCTGTAGAGAACAAATCACGGCCCGCCCTGATAAATTTATGTAAACAGGAAAACTCCGGATAGTAAAAAGGGGGGGCACAGTGGTGTGCATTGTAGATATTACAGGTGATCAGCAAGGAAGTTTTTCGTGATCAACAATAGGAGTTGAGAGGGGAGATTTTCATTACATTAGTGCCCAGTTCGTAGGGCGTTTTAGTAAATAGGAAAGGGGGTTTTTTCGTTGCATTGGCGCCTGTTTAGTGGGCGTGATCGATATCAGTACAAGTGAGAGGGGGGGGTTTTCGTTACACTGTAACTTCATTAATTAAATCAAATTAACACATGAAACAATTTCGAAAATAAGCAAAAGTTATATTCTAGATTACGAAACATCAGTATATAGTGTTTAATGTAAACATGGTATTTAATTTTGCCGACCTTTAGTTCCAATTTGAGTATATTTATATAACGGGTCATTTATATAAATACGATTATGGATATAAATATATAAATACAATTACATGAACTAAAATTGGTTTTGGAATATTGATGGTGAAATAATTTTAACTTTTTCTAAACAACCACATGTATACTGAAAGCGTACACGCAGACATTAACACACAAAGCAAAAATTTGAATTTTCTCTCAAGTACCAAAATTTGTCAATATTTCTTTCATACAAATTGAAGAAACTATTTAATAACAAAAAAAGAAATATTAATGCTTAATTATTTGTATATGTATTTAATTTACTACAATACTCATCAAATTTTCCAGTAAATAATTTAATTTTTTCCATTACTGGTTCTCCTAACGATTATTTGTATAAACTTTCTTAAAAATGAAACTTGGTAGATGGAGTAAGAATCAACTACTTGTTCCAGTAAGAAAATTAAGAACAACAGTAATACTATATTTTTCCCAAACCTGACTTTAAGAAATCAGCAACACGTTCGTCAATATCCAACTTAAAAAAACTGACAAAAAAAACCTTCCTGGCGACAGCTGAAGACTTAAGCGAAGAGAAATAAAACCACGGCGTATCGATTCCCCCTCTCGTGCCTTTCACCAGGGCATCATTTCATTTCCTCCGCTGGAGACTGGCACGAGAGATGAGCAGTGACATTGTCTCATTACTAACGCCACGCCGCTTCCACCGCCGTCACTGTCACGTGATCCGTGTCCGTTGTGAAGAAGTCATACAGCTCACCTTTTACTTTCGGAATAAATTAACCTAAATCAAAACTCACGTATTGAGCTATTCCACGTAAGTATTTTCGGATACCGGGGTTGAAATCCCGGCCAGAACATATGGGATTTGTTGCTGACAAATTGGGCGCACGGCAGTTTTTCTCAGGGTTCACCGGTTTCCTCGACCTCTTATTCCATCATGGCTCCATAATCAAACAAATCATCATTAACCATTCATCAAAACCATCTCAGGTATGTTCAACATAGGACTTAGGATCTTAATTGAGAATATTCATAAAAAAATACTATTATTTCGCCTTCATTTCTTTCTTCCCTCGCCGATTCTTTTGCCACCATCGTAGTGCCTTCGGAAACTACAAATATTGCCGATTTCTTGCGGATGTTGCTAACTCCACAACCATCACGACGCCGCATTCTTCAAACTGTCGGTAGCCCAAAAGATGGCATGTGTTTTGTTCATCAGAATTGAATTTTTGGTCAGTGACAATAATGTGAATGACTGTGGTGTGGCAAATATTACTTCTTCCAAGTGATAGTCACCACAGCCTCACTTTACACCTACCACACAGCTATCGGAACAATAGTTTCAGAAGTAACTCACTTACACTGAAGAGGTGGCGGTTGTCTGGATAACGTGAGAGATAATGCGATTTTGTTCTGACGCCTGTGAGTTATTTCTTTATTTTTTCATTTAGTAACAAAATGCGTATAAGTTCATTATTTTAAATAATAATCGATCATATTTTTAATTTTTCACGCAAGTTTTAAGGACATATTTGCTTAAATTAGAGAAAGAGAAGAAAATTGAAAATAATAAAAATGACATGAAAGGAAAACATTTTATAACATAGTGTTTCTACATACACTTCTCCTACAATTGCAAAAGATAATGTGTATCAGACAATTCAGAATGTTATTTTCCACCATTGAACCTCACAATGAAATGACAATTTGTTGTAAACAGCCTTGAGTAAATCGAAATTATCGTAATCTTCGTATCGCATTTTTCATACTTTCATCAGAAACATTTATGAATAAGTAATTACACCTTAAAAGCTGAAAAGAAAACTTACAACAAATATCACGCGGTTGCAGAAGTAATTGCAATCAATGTCCTGCCAAGATTAGCACAGCTCATGGCATCGCGCTACCTCACTCTCAGAACTGGTGGGGCAGTGTGAAACGGAACATTTTTGCAATGCAACTTGTTAATAGCTCATTCTGGGAACTAGTCATTTTTGCGAAGTGCTTATTGCTTTCAGATAAAAGATAAGAAACGTGACGTAAGGTAAATGGAATGTACATTCACTCGCAAACAGCAGGGTGCCACAAAAGACCCCCACGGCACTACTCTGGGTCTCCATCCCCACCACGGGTTTAAATCGGTTTATGTTCCATCACACTGTCTGTGGCATCTCCCACTGTTATTTCCTGTGCATGGTACGCATTACAAAAAGAGATGATCTGTGGCGTGAGATATCGCGCGCTAGTTTTCCACCTGTGACGAAACTATGTTTCCACTTCTATTTTATTGACAAATTGAAATTTTTACTAATTGTCAGCATCATAACCATCATCGTTATTGGCCCCTTATCTGCCATTGCCTTCTGATGTAAACGGTTTCGCTACTCCATTCATTGCCTCTGTTTTTACACAATTCATTGCAACTATACACTCCCTACCGCCCGCCAGCCCTACCGCCCTAAGTACAGTACCGCCTTAAGTAAGATGTGGCAGAGTTAATTGCATCGGAAATTTGTTTAACACAATGAGTAGACTATTTTAGTTTCTTTCAAATGCAATTATAGCGGAAATTGGGAGCCCCTGTGGTACTTGGGAAATCTGCAAAATCGTGTATTTTCTGATACACGATTTATAATACAGTCGATCTCAATTTCCAATCCCCATCAATGCTGTTGGAAATAATTTTGTTTCCAAACGTCAATCTCCCAGACGTATACAGCGTTGACCCTCACGAACGCATTGTATCTATACCACCCCAGACACCGCCTGTAACATGTTACGCATGCATCATGCCTACTAAAACGAATTACTTCATCCACTTACATTATCAGGACTTAAAAAGTTTCTTTAAATTTCTCTGCGATATCATTCTGCTTGGGCCAATTTTCCTCGTCTTATCTTTTGCCTCTGTATCGCCGCCCCCTTTTCATTTCGTGTTCCTATGACAACCCTCCATGTCAAACATTTTTAATTTCATTTCGCTACCATTCACGAATTTCGACGGATTTTTTACACCAAAACCCACTTAAACAATTATCGCATACTTTATATCTGTCGCTCATATTTTTAACGTTATTTACTATCTCTTTCTCCTTTTCCATTCATATTTACGCATCTTTTTTTCTCACCTCTATCTCCCTTGGTACCGTCGGCTGTTCGAACAGTCCTTCCCCATCCCGACGCACCCTCACCCGCCACCAGCGCCCTCTCATCGACACCTCTTCCTGGGGCTGCTCCTCTTCCCAAGTGCCGCCTGAGGTCGTTAGCGCGCTCGTTAACGACCTGATGACGTCACGACGAGTCAGCAGCGCGGCGCGGTGCGCTGACCGCCCCCGGCGCCGGAAGCACCTGGGCCGCTGCTGCCTCTGCTGCGCTCGTCTGCAATGCCCCGCTCGCACTACCGCCAGCCCTACCTCCCGCCAGTCCAACCGCCCGCCAGCCGAACCACCTGCCAGTCGAACTGACCTCCCGTCCTACCGTCCGTCCTACCACCCGCCAGCCCTAACGCCCGCCAGCCCGAACGCCCGCCAGCCCTACCGCCCGCTAGCCCTACCGCCCTAAGTAAGATATTTGAACGTGGCGAAGATCATTGCACCGAATTTTTGTTTAACACAAAGAGTACACTATTTGAGTTTCTTTGAAATGCTTTTATAGCGGAAATTGGGAGACCCTGTGGTACATGAGAAATCTGCAAAATTATGGATTTTCTGAGTGAAGTTTTACTGCCCCCATCTACACCATGAATTCAGATAGAAGTACTGATGAATAACAGTCTTGGGATTGATGTGTATTAGTGCCTATACATGCTCAATCTCTAATATCTCATTCAACTACTAAAATACTATAATTCATTGCACCACTCCCATTATTATTGCAAGTTCAAGACAGATAAAAATGAGTGGATTAATGGTACTATTTTATCGTATAGAAACATGTATAACATTAGAAAAAGATATTTTATAATAAAAATTATAATTCGGTTTTTATTCCCACTGTATTCAAAAGAGACCTAACAGTCTTTGGTAAGAAAGAATTTCCTGTTTTATAAATACTATATGTAACATTGGATTTACTAAAGACAAGTCTGAATTGATTCACGGGATAAACCACAACATGGCCATGAAACAAGAAATAGTATATAAAAAAAGCCTAACATCACCACGAAAACAAATGTTCTTACAATTTTAATTGAATTCATTGAATAGAAACAATATTAATAGATACGATATTTATAATTTAACATGTACGCGCCATCTAACTTGAAGCTGTTGAGGGATATTCAGCAGCATTGAACGAGAGCAAAAATTGACAATACCGAAAGGCCGAAACTCGAGGCGCCTGAAAGCTCCGTTCGGCGGAGTCTGCGAAAGAAACTCGGCGGCGAAGTGCACCCACGCGCCGCTGCGACGTAGCGTTTGGCAGCTGGCCCGGCGCCTGCCCGCCCACTACCCCACGCGCCGGGCCGCCCATTCACCCATGCGCCCGCCCGCCCAGCCATCCTCGGTGAGTGGATGAATGGGTCGCCCGATCCCCTATGCACCCACTCACCCATCCACCCAATGCTCGTGCACTTAAACATCCATCCGTCCACCGTCTCTTGCACTTGCGCGTTCGCCTGCCCGCTCACCCCAACGCTCAACCATGCATTCATCAATGCAACTGTGCATTCATCAATCCAACTATCCATTCATCCACCACTCCATCCATCTAAATATCCATTCTTCCAACTTTACATCCATCCAACTATCCATCCATTTAACTATCCATCCATCTAAATATCCATTCATCCAATTTTACATCCATCCAACTATCCATCCGTCCAGGTATCCATCCATTCCACTATTCATTCATCCATTCCACTATTCATTCATCCATTCATCTATCCATGCGTCCAACCACCACTCCATGAGCCTTCCCCCTACTGGGTCCTCGCAGGAAACTATTGAAGGAAGTCGCAGGAAGAAGCCGAACATTTCCACGAGCAGTCACTGTTGCTGCTACTAGCGAGCATTTGAAGTTTACTTCATATCCTTGGTATTAAATGAAGGGTATTTACGGCTATAAGGTTTAAGCAAAAGCACCAATGGAGAGTGTGAGTTCTGGAACCTCACAAGCGACACTGCGCATGTGTGCGTACGATAGAACTCCCGAGTCTTTCGTGTAAAGGAAGCGACTAAATCGATTTTAAGTTCAAGCTGATTCCCACAACAACGCATTTGGCATACAATACGATAGATGACATTATTTGATGGGCGTGTGATTAAAAAAATAAATAATGATGAAGAAATGCTGAAATAAGACGCAGGGGAAAACGTTAAAAAAATCCACGAAAACCTGCAGAATCCACTTTATTCAACACCAGTGGATTTCAAATTAGTGCTAGAAAGGAAGCGGTCGTACAAGTTATCTACGGGTAAGCCATAGCTATAATTTGTAGAATGGTCTCTTTTAGCGACAGTGATGCCAAATGTTACACTTTTCTTCAGATACTTTTTAAACTTACAGATGATGGCCACAAAAATTACGATCACACCAAGACAACGAAAAAATATTTGAGGAGAAGGAGTACAGGAGGACAATCGAAACATGTTATTTCCAAACACACGATCCTACATCTGGTATACGTGGCAACAGATTGTTCCCTGTGACAATCACCGATCTTGGTGTAGATGAGGGTATAATATATATGAATAATGATTGTGATTTTTTTTTCGCGAATTGGCCTCTTTGGACCACGCGAACGTGCATTTATGCACGTAACACATTGTTTGGTGGAATCAGCGTTTCTGCTGAATCCATTTTTACACCCCAAGGTTGTTAGCCCTGAGGGAATGATTGTGGTTATAATAATAATAATAATAATAATAATAATAATAATAATAATAATAATTCCTTTATTTAATGGCGAAAAATAAGTTATGGAATCCTTCTATTGTGTGATCATTAGCCACTATGAATATACTTTTACTCATTCATATTAATTCAAGAAGAAATCGAACGTATTATGCTTTTTTAAATATAACGTGGTCTTCACGTGTAGAATTGTATTACTTTTAGTGATCTTCGTGAAGATTGAAAAAAACGCAATTGTCTCTAACAAGATCCACTATCCACTTCTCGTCGGGTTCGCTTACCAGTTAACACAAATCTTCTTTTTTCTCTCCTCTTTTATTTTCGGTTTAGCTTCTTACGGCTTCTTCGATTCAGCATTTTCTAGACCTTTCCATTCCTTCCATTTCATGTAATAGCTAATGCAGACACATACATGAAATTTACTTATTACTCCGACATTGCACATAAGATAAAATAGCATCTCATATTTATTTTTCTTTGCTTTTTATTAACCCTCATTTATACACTATTTAAGTTGTGTTCCATCCTTATCTCGTTAAGGAAGTATTGAACTTTCTTCATTGAGACATTTAAGCTGTTTGGATTATTGTGGGATGCATTTCCTTTTCAACCTGATTCACGCTCTTTAATCACATCTTGCAAAATCTTCGAAGAATAACGGTTCTTGAGTTTACTTTTAATAAATATAAATCACAAAAAGTTGAACCAGAAAATTTCAGCCAATTTGCAAGTGCCTTGTCAATACAAATCTCTACAATACCCCACCCTACGTAAATGTAATATCACAATGAAACGTCATATTATCACTTTTTCTCAAAACTTCAGAATATGTAGAGAGCTTTTTTTGCCCTGTCCATCACCGCAAAATACTTACCACCTTCTACAGTCTTCTGAAGGGCTAAGACCGACTATCCTCATTGGCGGTCGACGGAATGCAACGACCAGCGGTCTCACATTGCGAACTCCGAGCGCTAGCACAAGGGCGCTCCTTAAAGGGTACCATGTCTTCTTCAGAGGTTTCATCTGTTGAGTCCGGTATACACAGTACAGTTTTCGTGCAGATTCTCATACAGTTTCTGTTCAGAAACTTTAACATCACAAAGTAAAAGTATAAAAGCCAAAAGTCGCGCATACACGGTCTGTACGTATTCTGCGAATCGCCAAAAGACGCCGCTAACGGGTCTACCGGAAATAACTGAATTGCGTCGTCTGAGTATTGTCAGTGGCAGTATTTCTGTGCGTGCGTTAGACTGTGTGATTTTAAATATTCATTAACCATAAGGAGCATAGAGAAGAAGAATAGGAAGGTCGGAATAGGGAAGGAGGTAGATTATCACAATATCACTTCACACAAAGGCACCTTGACATACCTAACCACAAAATCGAAATGGTCGTTTATCCTCGCGTCAGGTAAACAAATCCTTTAGTAAACGATTCTGCCGCTGGAGGCGCTTGAGTCAAATTGAAGCATTTTTCAAACAAAATTACAAATATTCTGAAATGTTTGCATGCAGAAATCGCGCAGTCTGGCCTGCACGTTTTCTTTACGTCCAATGCGCACGGAAACTACCGTGTATACCGGTCTTTAGAACACTGTTTATTCTCATTTGCAAATCTCCTTCGAGACTTCAACATACCTCTTTCCACGAGAACTAACATTACCACGTTCCAATAAGTAACATACGTTGCTGTGTACTCGTAATTTATTCTTGGTCAATCTGAACCACAAATTTCAGGAAATTATTTCGATAATTCTTGCTACACGCAAGTAAATGTTTCAAATACTGTTTTATGCGTTTCTCAACTACTTAATCTACAGCTTATCCTTCCTATCACGGTTTCCTTTCTCCAATGTATTTCCTATTCCTGCAAACCTCTTCGTTTCACCCTTTGTATTTTGTTGTTTATTTTCTTTTAAATGTTTTCCTTCCTTATGCTTAACATATTCTCTGCTCTCTTTTTCTCGTAATTATGGTTCCTTAGCAACATTTACTGCTGCTTACGGTTTCCATATGCCTCGTAAAGTTTCACTAGCTCTCTGGTAGTGGCTGACTCTACCTCACGTTGCTATCTTCGCCGGAGCCAACACCACCATCCCCATCCCCGTCCCCATCTTCCTCAGTTGCTGGTCGGTTTCTTGCTACGTCGTCCCGCCTTCCGCCGTCTTCTGGCCGCCGCCTCGCTCCGACCCCCCTCGCCCCGCCCCCCCGCTCCACCCCGCTACGGCCCGGCCCGGCACAGGCCCCGCGCCACTCCCGTCTCCGTTTGTTTTTGCGCCCAAACAAAGTTTGTGAGGAGAGTTGGAATCGATAGCAGTTGAGTCGGGCCCGGGCCCATTCATTGCCGCTGGACCCGGTCCGCCCCCACGGCGCCTCGGCCCGAGCGCCCTCCCTGGGGCCCGCGCGCCAGCCCTGACCCGCCTCGACCGCGCCGGCGCCGCTCCACGCGCCCTCTCCATTCGATCTCCTCGCGTTAGGCCGCCTTCAACTCTCTCCGTATGCAAATCGCTCACACTCTGACCTGTCTCACCAACACCTATTTTTTTCAATATCCCTTTGACTGTACCGGCTGAGGTGCTCAAGGCGTATTTCGAAGTCATTGCAGTTTTTTGAGCGGGAGGTAGGTCCAAATCCGGACGGTGGCAGGATTTTCGACACTCGCTAATATGTAGATCCAAATTAGCTGCTGTCTGGAGGAGAATTCTAGCAGCCAGCTAGGCTGCTCTGAACGGTGCTTTCTCCGGTCAACATCAGACGAATGCTGAAGCAGTACCCTAACAAACGGGCCAGCAACCAAGCGCGATCTTTCCTTCCTCTTCCTTATCCTGACCCCTTTCTTGCACATAAACTTATACGCACTACACTACCACACATGTCGAGAGACCAGTCGGGAGCTGTCCTGGCTGGCGCGGTGCCTGAATGAGGAAACCCCCCAACACGTCAGAAGGTCGGCGCCGGATCTCGCCATCCAGAAGGGAAACATAAACATCGTCCCACGATAAAACATGCCCTATACTTACTCGACTAATGATCAAAGCAGTTGACGCAACAGGAGGCACGAAATAATCGATCAAAATGTCGCTATCATCTCAAGAAATATCAGATCATAACGCATGGGCTTCAATGACCTTATAGATTTAAGGGCCTTAACCTCATAAAATGTACGTAAAAAAACTATCATAGAAACGAAAAATCATGAAATAATCAATCAATCCGTTTGCTTGTTCTACTTTTCTATCTGTTCGAATCAATTCTATGCCCCACCTTTATCACCAATTCTCTTTTGCCGTACTTTGTTCTTCATAAATATTCTAATATAATATCCTCTGATTTTTGTCAACTATTATACAGCACTTCTCGTTATTTCCTTCACAAACAATATTTGACTGCTATTTATGTTTTTTTCTCCAACTTTATGATTTCGTAATCCCCTTCCCTTTACTGTATCGTCTCCGGCCTTGTAAATTGGATTTCATCATTCCATTCTCCAAACTCGCCAATTCTCAAGGAACGTTCTGCTTCGTTATCTCGTTTGTCTACCAGCTGAAGGCTCACTTCTTACCACAACCTAACCCAACCGCGTTTTTGATACCATTTAGTCATTTTCGAAGTTAGAACCGCTTCTTCCGACTTTGCGACTTCTCCTCTTCCCCCACCCCCCCACTCCACTTCAGTTCAATCGCCCTTCCGCGGCGGGCTCCGCCCCTCCCGGCCTGGCTGTTCTGCCCCGCCCAGCGACACGCCTCGAGTTTTTTAGTGCGGGCGAGGTATTGCCGGCCCGACTCCTCGCAGCGTCATCCATCTTCGACCCAATCGCAGAGCGGAGCCGTCAAGTGAATTCCAGAAGTATCTGTGGGATGAGAGGAGGAGGGATGAGGCGGGGCTGCTTGCGGTCCGTGAGGTGGGTGGGATATTGGGGAGGTTGATCGGGTAGGCGGTTGGGTGGATTTGGGGGTGGGTTTGAGTGGACCGCAGATGTGAATTCTGGGCCGCGGAACGCGGAGTTTGGGCGAGCCGATGGAGGAGGGGGTAGGGTGAGGGAGGGTGGGTGTGATTGGGAGGATGGACGGAAGGTTAGGTTGAATGGAACAGAGAGTGAATGGATAGAGGGCGGGCGGGTGGACGGACGGACGGGCGGGTTGATGGGTGGGTGGGTGGATGGGTAGGGGGAGGATGGACGGACGGGGATGTGGACGGGCGGGCGGGTAGGCAAGCGTACAGACGGACGGGGTGAATTGATGTGTGGATTGGTTTGGGTAGGCAGTGGGCGGCCTGCTGGTAGATAGGAGATTGGTGGGTGGGTGGTTGGGCGAGCGGGTGAGTGGATGGATAGGTAGGTGGTTGAACTGGAGGGTGGTTTAACGGACGGACGGACGGCGGGTGGGTGGTTAGGTACTTTGGTTACGTACAGGGCGGGTGAGTAGATTTGAGGGTGGAGTTCGGTGGGTGGGTGGAAGGGGTGGAGTTCGGTGGGTGGCGGGCCGCCGGGCGGATACAGACGGAGGGAGGGCGGACGATCCGCCAGACAAATTACAGAACACGAAGTCGCTTTCTATGATGGAGAATGGAGGTTCATCGCTTTCATGTTGGGATTGGCGGCGTGGCAAGAAGAGGCAACGTCAGAAGCTACAGATGAGAGCAGTGGGCTGGGAATGTCCGACCCTCCAGGGCAATGATTGAGGGGTTGGGATAATCGTTGTACCATCGTTATTTTTCAGAAATTTTGGCAATGCGAAAAATGTATTATATTGTTTTACAGTCTAATTTATTACATTACTAGTCCAAATAATTGTACAACCAGGATTATTGGATAAATCAAAAAAGCATTTATTACCACACAATGTTTTTAACCCTAGTAAGTCAATTTGATATTCAATATTTTATATTTTTAAAATTTGAAAATAAAATTTTATGATTTAAAATAGTGTAATGTACCTTCTTAACACGAAAAAAGGTCTAAAAACCAGAACAAACAATTTCTAAACCATATTGTCTGAAGAGGTAGAAAATAATCGATACAGTTAACATGAAGCCTGATTGTCGTGGAAACGTTAGGAATGTTGGTGGTAATGCCCATGTGAATTCTATTTTTGTCAATCCCACAATACAGACTATTCAACTGTACCACATTTAAGGGAAAATTAGCCTTATTATTGACTATGTGCATTACGGAAATAAACTAAAACTTTTCCAATCGACCCACATACCCATTCGGACATTTGCTTCCCACTTCACCCGGTGCACCTGAGACGGAAAGTTGTTGGCAAGAAATCCACTATCCATGGCGTGTGTGTGGTGTGTGTGTGTGTGAGAGAGAGAGAGAGAGAAAGAGAGAAAGAGACAGAGAGAGGGAGAAAGATGGAGAGAGAGAGGGAGAGAGACAGGGAGAGAGACAGAAAGAAAGAACAGTCAAAGACGAAAATAGAGACAGGAGAGAACGGAAGGAGAGAGAAGAGGAGAGAGACAGAAGAGAAAGGCAGGAGTTTAGAGAGAGAGGAGAGGGATAAAAGAAGAGTGACAGAAAGAGGCATAAGATAAGAGAGAGGGTGTGTGAGAGAGAACCCCCTGAACCCATACTTCCCCGTAAACGCTGAATTTAAATATAAATGTAAAAGTATTTGTTTCTGCCAAGATTTTTTTAAGTGAAAAGTTGTAGGGTCTCGCCAGCAGACGTATTCGGTTTAATGTTGACTTTTATCTTCATCATTTAAGTATTGTATCAACAAATTATACCATCAACACACGTCGAGATTGGACGTTTACTACCTATTTTACATGGTCGGGAGCACCTGACGTGAATCGTCTCTTAGCATTCAGACCAAGAGTCCAATACATTTCCTGTATTCTACTAAACCTCCAATAATCGGGAAACTTGAGAATATGACAAAGCTATTTGTGCCAATCCGAAACGTGAAAAGAAACTGCTCGTCAGCCTCGCCATCGAGAACCTTTCGCTCAAAGTTGACTTCTGCATCGTATTACATCCCCAAATCGCATCATCTTCTATTCGACACAGGTCGGGTTTGGACATTTGCTTCCCATTTTCCATCACCCGGAGCACCTGTCGCGGAGCAGTCTCTGGTAGGAAATCCCCCATTCAGGGCGAGGGCGAGGACCTTCTGCGAGGCTCCAGCAGCGCTCCAGCGGAAAGGGCGGGAGTGAACGTCGTAATCCCGCCTTTTGACAGTCAACAAATGGACACTGGGCGGCGCCGGCGGCCGGAGCGCGACGGGACGACATGGGACGGGACGGGACGAGCTGAAGGCGACGCCTTGGTGGGCCCGCTGGGAGTACCTGCGTTCGTCAACCCCCGCCGGACGACGTCTTCGCTGCGTTCGGAGAGCACAGTGTTCGGAATCGCCAGTGACATCCGAGAATAGACGTAGTGTTGTGTCGCAGCGAATGTAAAAGCATATGTAACATTAGAGATTGGCTACCGATTAACCTGTACTGTTTTATCTGTCCAAGTAAATATGGACGTCTACTGCCACAATCCTGCGGTTTAAATTGTCACGAAAGAAACTCGTTTGTTCCTGAGTTACTTCATGACTTGGGTTGAATATGGACAGTGCCATGAAAATATATGACTGTAAATATTAACTGGGCTGCGTTTCATTAAATCTGTGAAAGTGAAAGTTCGTCAAGTATGAGACCCATTTCACTTGAAAAAATAAAACCTAGTGTCTGCGGACGACTTCGGGTCCGGCTGAACAAACGACGTGACGCACTCAAATCGGGAGAGTAAAACTGGCACGTACACCGACGGTTTGAGATGATATCAACACAATATTTATTGTAATTAGTGGCAATGTGATTAAAGTGTCCTAAAAAGAGAATATACCTATGAGACATCGCGTTCTGAGCAATGTTACAGGTAGTTGGTTGCAATGCTGTGGCTCTCTTGAGTTAATAATGTGAAAACGATGAAGCCCGACACCCCGGCAAAAGTTTTGAGATGGTGTCTCCATGCAACAAGTATGCTACACGTATTTCGTTGTACAGTCATTTGGAGTGACTTTGTACAAGGAAACGGTGGTTTTGTGTTTGTGGAACCAAAATATTTTGTTTTACATTTTTTATAATCATTTACAAATGTTAGTAAATTCCAGGGATAGTTTATATATACAAGCCGTATATTTAACATTTTTTATTTGGTAGAAGAGGAAGTTTGTGTGGTACAATGTCACCCTCTAGGGTAGGGTAACACTGAAACCATACATTCTCCTCTTCGGTCCTTCTTATGTGGATGTAGGCAAATTTGTAAGCATTAAGTGGTAGGGTGTTTTTATACTACGTAAGAACGTTACTACGAGAATTTATCAATTTTAATTGTTGATTACAATTACACAATAACCTTAAGGTAAACACTCAATACCATTTATTATCTGGCCAGGGGCGATTGAGACTTGTATTGTTAATTAAATAAGCTTTCTCTTACGCATGATCTTTATATAGTTTTTAACAATAAAACGGAAATCTGTTTTTCCTGTGAGATATCCTAACCAAGTACTGCAAGATAGTTAATGAATGCCACTTCTTCCTTATCACAAAACGCTTTCTGACCACAAATGTGGTATAACAGTCTTTACCTTGCAAGTAAATTCATAATGGTAAATCACAGAACTTTGTAAATAGTTCCTGCTTTTCTCTCGGAAACTTCACCTGTTCTTATCTTCAATACATTCTAGTAACTTTTTGTCAGAATACCTCCGATAGGACCTGGCATCAACCAAACGCTAAGTTCTCGGTATCGTAAATGACAAGTCTAAATTAATTTAACAAGCAATAAATCACACGTTTTTTTATAAAGGTACATTAAAGTGACATGGTACCACATCTGAAATTTTGTTCTCCCGGTACAAAGTCACCCACCATTTTAATTTTTATGATCTGGAACAATAAATGGAATGAATAAGTTGAAGTTTTTACGTGAAATAGTATAAGTAAACTGTAAATAATTATTATATAATGAACACTTCAATGAAATATATTAAGTTCATAAAATAACTGTGAGAATTACTCTCCCATAAAAACACGTCCGAAATTGAACTAGTGTTCTTGTCAGCTCAAGGCGCACTGATCAAAATAAAATGTATTAAATTCATTAAAACATTGTGAGAGTTACTCTCCTATAAAAAACACACCAAAAAAAACTATGGTTCTTTTCAGCTCAAGCCCTAATAAACAAAATTACGAGCAGATCGGTGTTCCCGTTTGGTATGTTCAACTTCCTAGAATCGACTAATGGTTCAAACAACTGAAAATGTATACATTTAATTTAAGAAACATTCTTTAAAGTGATGCGTGGTGTAAATCCACCCTCCGTGGTCTAAAGTCACCCCATGTGACTGTACGTTACTGAAGTTCTGATACAGATGCGTAAAAAAATTCTCCATAAGAATCTTTGCCCCTTACTGGGGTGATTTGATTAGGTTTCGTTTTGATCAATTCTAGGGATAAATCAATGCAGTCTTGTCACCAAAGAAGACTGACTAACGCAAATCAAATTTATCCAAGACTTAATACCAAAATCAGAAGATAGTTTTCAGTTTCCATTCCAAGCAATTTATACTTCCCGTTTCACCTATTTTCTACATGCAGAGGTCATTGGTGGAGCATCTAGAGATTACCGCCGTAAACTTGTTTTCATTTTTCGAAGCGTCAGCCAATACGCCTACGTTATATGATTCCATTTATAAATTTAGGTTTCCAAAGAAGATATTCCAACAATTCAAAGTTCTCAGAGAATTCTATTAAAAATTAATAAAATGAGAAAATCCTTTGACTAGGTATTCCTCCTCCTTTTCCTTCTTCCACTTCTTTTCCTTCTTTCTTTATTTTACTTCATTTTCATTTTCAAACGATCTTTGCGAAAAAATCGTAGATAGCTTTGTATTCCTCATTTCAATTTATTATTTTTTTGTTTCAAAACTTAACTTTTTGAACAAGTCCACCTTTTTCGTCCGCAGTAAGAAGGCCTTCATTTCGTTTTCCTTGCCCAAAAAACAGGCATTTTTTGGACAATGATCCCGCCACTTGCTCCTCCTTTCGCATTCCGCTTTCGCGCACTGCGCGCGCAACCACTTCCCGCCGAGCGCCACTTCCGCCCCCGCGCCGTTGCCATGGGGACGTCTGTCGCCCCCCCTCCCGCGGGGGGAGGTGGTGGAGGGCGCCGCCTCGAGAAGCGCCCGCAGAAGTATTCGACAGGGCGACGGCGCTGGAGAGGCCGTCAATTCCGGTGATGAAAGACACCGGCCGCCTTCTGGAGGCCGCGCCGCCGCCGGCGCACTGGGCCCAACGGCGCGCGGCGAACGGGCGGCCACAAACCCCCTTCCTGCATTATGACTGTTGTGAGCTGTTTTCTTCTTTTATTCCTGCACCCGTTCTCCTCCTTCATTTTCTTATTTACTTTTCCTGTATTTTCCTTGCTCACCTTCTACTTAAAATTCTTGTATGTTTTCCTCAGTTTCTCTTTCTCCTTGTTTTTCTGCTTCAACTTCTTGTGTTTCTTCTTGAGCTTCTTGTTTTCCTGCTTCAGCTTCTTCTTCTCCTTATTCTTTTTTTCTGCTTCACCTTCTTCTGTTTTTCTACTTCTGCATCTTGTTTTTTTTTTTTGCTTCAGCTTCCTGTTTTTTTTCTGCTTCAGCTTCCTGTTTTTTCTGCTTCAGCTTCCTGTTTTTTCTGCTTCAGCTTCTTGTTTTTTCTGCTTCAGCTTCTTGTTTTTTGCCTCAGCTTCTTCTTCTTGTTTTCTGCTTATTCTTCTTCTTAAATTCTTCTTCTTTTTTTCTGAAACAGTTTCTTCTTCTCGTTATTCTGCTTCTTCGCTTGCTCTTCTTCTTGTGCGTTATAAAGCGCTCTTCTCTACAAAAATCACCCATCTGTGGCTGTTTTTGCAACAGCAATTACAACATTAACAACGCTTTACATTGACTCTTTATAATTCACAACAAATCAATAAACATTTCACACATAAATAAACAAATATGACTGTTTCCATTAATTTTATATCTTGTTCATTTAATACATCCACGCCTAGGTGCAATTAGTATAAATGTCTAACTTACCATTAAAAATATCGTATACGTGAAGAAAAATAGAAAAACAACATTCCAAATACAAACACTTGACATTAGGCAACTGAAAACAATATACAAGTAAATAACCACTCAACTGGGAAATATTAATTTTCAGCAGTTGTTTCAATATCCTTCTTTGTAATGAAACATCAATCAATTAATTATTTTATCACTCATTATACTTCTAGGGACAAAAGGTTTTTTGTTCCTCTCGATTGACTTGCTTCATATTTTGAAGACAATAATGCCTACGGTGTACTTAGGTTTTTGTGTGTCAATATTTTTGTAATCTTTTTTCAAAAAGCAGATTTTGGAATCACATTTTGTATTTTAACAAACCCTATTTTTGAATCTTGGTAGCTCAAAAGTATTCGTGCCAAATTTGAAAGCAATCATTCAGTGGTACTAATTATTTTGTAACACATTCCATTGTAAACAACTTCACTTTTCTAGAATAGAAGATCACGTCTCTGACTGTTATCTTTATTATTGTATCTTATGTTGTAACATGTATTACAGCATACTTTCGCTGTAACATAACGATTTGCCATGTAATATGGTAGCCGTTGATATTTGATAATATTTACAACTTAAGTAGTAGTTAATAATCCTGATGGCAATAGTATAAATTAAAGAAATATCACATCTTCATTTTCACGTTTATACCTTTTATATCACGGTTTCGGCCCTCTGTTTGTCGCGAGTGGTAGAAGAGTTCTCCGCCAGATGCATTCTGAGGGAGACCCTGTCGGCAAAGAGCTCCGTGCTTCCGGGAATTATGCTAAGCGGCTTACGCAATGTCGCCGCGGAAAATTCTGCATCAAGCATCGCGGCGATGCTATTGTATGAAAATGTTTTCGTGATTTCGAAGGTAGCTGTTTAAGAAGGTTTAAGTGTATAATTGTGATGATAGAAAAATTCTCATTAAGAATGCCATATTTCTTATGTATTTTACAAAGTGCGTTATATAGAAAAAAAAATGTTTTCGAAATATTAAATGAAACTGACGCAACTTAAATGTTTGAAATGTCTAATTGTAATGGCATTAATATAATTTACGACTAGTCATTATTTAAAAGTAGTTTGTTAATTTTCATATGTACTATCGCTGCTTTAAAATGTGATGGTTTTATCCGAAAATTTTAGCGAAAATGATATTCTGACATGTTCCAACTTTATTGTTCTATATACATATTATATAAGACAGTTTTAAATCGGATTTGTAGATTACCATCTGAGAACAAAATTACGTAATTACATTTTTATTTTAACGTTCTTATTCTTTTAACCCCAAACATTTCAAAATACTCGCCTGTAAATTTGTTTGCAGGAGAGTATACAATACAACATGTAGAAACATCAGACATTATACGTAGTTCTCTGATAAGGAAATGTTATATATTCACATTTTAGCTCCTCGTTTCTGCTTGATTATATTCTATAAGAAATGCGTCGTGAAGTCAACCAGGAGCTAAGAAATGTATACTACTAATATCCATCATTCAATCCTGCATTCAAATTGGAGCAAGATTTGCAATACCTTAACAATTTATTTGATATAAAGTCAAAATAGTATCAGTTTTCAAATATTTTACAGCAATTATTTTTAACCACAAAAAAAGGACTTCAATGTAATAATGAAAGCAACAATATTATTCACATTAGCAGCAAGTGAGTTGATTTGTCACAGAGTGCTGTAAATTTGTTTAATGAAAGCTTCTTATAAGTACATTTCATTTATTTCAATATAAATATTTCTTTAGTATATTTTATAAGAATTTAGAAAATGTTACTCATTAGTGGAGAATGCTAAGAGACAGTGGTGCAGTTTGAAAGCTGCATACGAAGGTACAGTTTTATGATAATCAGACGGTGATGATTAAATTCACAATGTTCAAGCGTGATATTGTAAATTATATTTGTTTTAATTTTATCATTCTAGAGAATTTATTACCCAGATTCATAATTCATTTCTATTTAAATTACTTAACCTTGGTTAGAGTTATGTAGTATTTGAGAAAGTTATTTTGGCTCGATATAATAGTTCTATATTCAAAATGGAATTCAATTCACAAAACAATTTCAGAGACAAATAATCTTTATACTCGTTCATCTGAGAAAGAGATTTTGCGATATATATGGCTCTTCCTCCTTCATAATAACGTATTAGGTTGAATTGGAAAGTGAAAGGAAAATCTACTTAACTCCTTAAAATCGGATTTGTGAAACGATATTACGAACAATTTGCTACATGTCCTCGTTCCCTCAGGCCTCAATTTAACACTCCGCCCTACAGAAGTAAGTTTCTACAACGATCGTCAAGTGGCCCCGACATTTATTCTCCAATATTCTTGTGCGCTGGAAAGCGGAGGGAGAGGATAACTTGACGTTTAACAACCTCGAGGAAACCTCGTGGGAGAAATTTAATTTATCCACAGATACAGGTGTACAATGCAATTCAATGAAAGATACGAGTTGGGTCTATAAGAATGCAGTAAAAAATATTTACACACAAATTTATTCAAAATTAACAATCAATTATTATTACTGAAAATACATAGAAAGTTTAAGAATGGTTGGGGGGCGATATTCCACTCCTATCGTTACACTCCCATAATAGTATCATAATGACATAAGATTTGAAAACTTTTAAACTATTCAAAAATAAAGCAAAAATTGAGTTTCCGTTTTATTAAAGAGAAGCTCATCATATTTTACGATATCGTTTTATAGTGAACGGCAAAGATAATAATGCATTCAAAACTTTCAACTTATCTTAAATGCAGAAGAGTTATTATTCTACTCTTCAGAGAAAGCTCCTTTAGTATTGTCAATATTCTTTATATCATGTTGATATGGTTACATAGGGCATTCACAATACGAGATAAAACCGCGATCTCAAACAGAGTTGAATTTAAACTAGTGGTACTACGGAATTTCACATACTTTTGCGAATAAGCTAGTTCCCTAATGTTCCCTAATGTATTTACATACTAATGCGAATAAGCTAGTTCCCTAGAAATGGGCTAGTTTTTCAATTGTTCTTCACCCTATTCCCTGCTGCTTCCTATTAGCATCTCGAATATTTTTTTCCATATTTTCTCAAGTTCTCACTCCGCTGAAACTTGAATTGAAATAAGACTTTAAAAATATAGTAGAAGAGTAAAATCTGTGTTTAAATTTCCATTTCACTTAGAAGCCGACTTTGTAAAAACATCGTCTCGGCGTCTCTAAAAATTCGCAATTTTAAGTTCATTTCCACAGAAAAGTTTTGAATTTTTGAGAAATTTCATGAGAAATCATTTGAAGAACTTGGTGAAAATGGAACTTACGTAATTATATTTTAACGTTTACAATTATTTTAAAAGCCAACTCCAGGAAAATGGTTAACACAATCTGCTTCTAGTCATGAAACGCAGACTGATTGACGGAAACTAAGTTCAGGTGATTTTGTCACGCAATTTTTGCACTTGTTCTGAATATACCAGTCTAACATTTGCTTCCTGTCTCAAATCTTTAGCATCGATACACTTTTCAAAACACTCCACGGTTGGTAAGGTTGACAAGGTTGGTAAGGTCCACGTAAGGTTGACACTCCACGGTTTTTATGAACTATGGCTCTGGCCAAAGCAGTCTTTGCACAAATCATAACCTGCCCCAAAAGACGTCGTTTTATCAAACTCCTTGAAGAGAAGCCTTCAACAGTAGAGTGACAAGAGCAAATCTATGTCTCGCCATGTGTCTACCTCCGCGCCCGAGTGCAGCGCTCTTGAATACAGAGCCGGCCCCGCGGGGTGGGTGAGGATACCATCCGTGTAAGCCGCTATCCGCGCCGCAGTCAGCTCATCCACTGCAGAGCAGCCGGTGTGAGTAGTCTGGGAGGAACGGCCCACCGCAAGATGCGATGTCACCTCGCCTCATGTGGCTTATTTATTTATTTATTTATTTAAGGTCGCTTTAAAAACATCTGGGATCATTAGCGACCACTATTGATTTATACTAGAGATACATTTTTTAAAAATATTTAGAGTAAACAGAAGTAAGAACGATAAACTGAATTATGAAGTACAATCAATTCTGCAATGATTCATATCATATTATCTAAACCAGCCAAATTAAGATAAGTTAAAATTGTTTTGAAACCTTCTATTGAATTCAACATTTCATAAATTTCGTTCTTGATGCCAAGAGAGACTCGTAGATTCTGGAGGCTGGAACACTCGTCAAGAATGTTTGACGTTGATAATATTACTCCACATTTTCCACGTGACTTTGGCTCGCCGCGAACTCGCCACTTGCTTTTCCCGGAGGTCACCGCCACGCGTACTCGCGAAAGGAAGTGCAACACACGGCTGGCAAATGGCTTCAGATAATCTGGAGCAGCCACATCAGCGGCGACATCCCAAGATGACCAAGCGAGTAGTGAGGACAGGGTGGTGCTATCAGTGCGCATCAAACCTCGTGGATGGGTTGATTGGTTATTTAATATTTCTAGGCGCGTCAATTACTACGAGTAGTCTCGTAAGTGTAGTGCATGTTACATCTTGTGTTCCTCCCCCACTGGAACGCGACATCCGGTGCCAATTTGCACGTCGTTTTGGGGATTTTCTTCCACTCGATATATCTGTGTCACAGCCCCAGCCAGGTCAAGCAGTAAGATTCCGACGTGACGTAGTGTAGCGAACGTAAGTGTATGGGGAGATGAGGGACAACGATGAAGAAGGAATCGTTGCTGCTAGATCTCGCACATTTTGTAAAGTACTGTTCCAATATTCGCCGGGTACTGATTGTAAAAACCTCGGATAACTTCCGATCGGTGCAGCCAGCAGCTAGAAATCTACTGCGAATGGCTGAATTCGACCCCTCTATGTAGCTAGTGTCGAACATCTACCTCCGTCGCGACACAATTCCTAGGACCTGCCAATAATGACACTGCAGAGGCAGAGGCAAATATATCTAAGCCATCTTCGCCTCACACGGTTTCGCGCCGCCCTATCCGGCCCAGCAACATGAAGGTGGTGCGCGCGACCCGGCGGATAAAAAGGCCGCCAGAGTCTGTAGTCACTGTAAGACTACTGTGGAGAATAGCCGAGTGATCAATCGATTGATTGTGATTCCGGGCGCGTAAACTACTAGGGTTATTAGTCCCGTAAGTGCAGTGCATGCTTTTCTCGGAGGTGGCGGTGGACTTCCCCCACTGGATAGGGAGATTCGGCGCCGACCTACCGTCGGCTAGCAGGGTATTGTTAGGGTACTGCTCCGGCATTAGCCTGATGTTAATCAGAGAAAGCACGGAAAACACTCGATCAGAACAGCCGGTCGCTAGAATTCTCTCCGAGACAGCGACTGAATTCGACCTAGCTGACAAGCTACGAAGTGTCTAAAATCCTACCAGCGAACCTAGGACCTCCCGGGCAAAGGGACTGCAGTGACATCAGTTGATACCCTGAGCCATCTCTTCCGGTAAGCCTGGAGAAGAGAATGGGTGATTCAGTGATTCTTGTTCTAGAAGCACGATACTCCCAACGGCTGAAGACATAGCATTTTATGCTTTTGGATCGACAACGTGGCTATTCTTTCGAACATCTCCTGGTACGATATACTGTGGTACATACACGAGGATACGGAATTTTCTCCCGGACGCTCGGTGACACAACTCTTTGAAAGTATGCCCCACTAAATTAATGAAACGAAAGATTTCCGTGGACTTTGTAGTTGCCACAATGAATTTGTATTGCATCTTTTTCCAGAAAGCTATATCAAAGTTTAACAGAAGGCGGTGATTAAGGCAGGGTAGTTGTGAGGCCGACACATATTGGAGACCAGAAACTTGGTAGTCAACAGTGGCGTAGCGTGACTCACACGTTTGGGGATGCTCAAACATAACACACAAAATGTCACTATCAACTACTTCATCTAACAGGCGAACGCAACACAAGGCAGATACACTGGGACTACTTCCACGATCTCGATTGCTTACGACGGTGTAGGCGCTTCCCACAAAATTCTCACAGCAGTCAGGGCGGCCGATGTCTTGAAAGCAAATTATACAATGGCTCAGCTTTAATTCTTATACGCGAATGGCAATAAGACCATTTGTTAATTTATACATTGCAGACTTAAATAATATGTAATCTATTTAAGAGATAATACAATTTCTTGGATATTAATTAAGAAATAGTAGTCAGGCACTATTTCTACAGTTTGTACCCATGACCAAGCGGGGACTCCCGAGTGAGAGAGAGAAAGATAATTTACTGAACGCCTGAAGTGTGCTGCGCCTGAAGTGTGCTGCGTAAAATTAATACAAAACGTGTTTCGCTCAACAGACCACTTGTAAGATTATCAATACAGTATTTAAGGTTCTCATATACGGGGATGCTCAGCATCTCAGCGTCCCCTGACGCTACGCCACTGGTAGTCAAAATCTTCCGAGTACCGAAGATCGGTAATCTGCGTCGCAGGAACCCAAAACCATTACCTCTTTCTTTTTATCTCTACACAACAACGCACGGTTTACCCTCAATCGCACTTTGTCATACGTAATTGTCCAGACCGAGTTTTAGCAGTTGCAATACAAGATTATATTCGCACGTTTTTTCACAATAAGTTAGTCTTGAATTGTCCCAAATACCTCAAGTGTTATTCTTCTCTCCTCTTCCTAATAATAAAAATACTCCTTCCAATTTCATCTTTAATTACCGAATTTTTACTCTCTTATTTATTACACATCTGACTGGTCTCTTCCATTAAAATTCACTCCTTATATATTTCTGCTTTTGTTTTTGTTTGTAATAAGTTAATTCGGTGGTAAGGTGCACATAAGCAGCCCCCCCTTCTCTGTAAAATGTAGTAACGATGCTTGATCTCACATACAAGAAGTCCTGAAGCTAAACCATATATTCTCGATAGAATGATAAAAATTGAAAAGAAATTTAAAAAAAACTCTTAGTCCGGTTTTCACATAAGTGCTAGACATTATGGCGTTACCTCCGGACAAGGCACACTCATCCTGTAAATACTTGAGAAATTAACTCCCTCAGACATTTTTAAAATATGCAAATAATCCTGACCCGCGCAAAACGGACAAATTCTATATGAGGATTTAGTATGCTATAAAATTACTGACAATAATACACAAGCTGGAGAAAAAAATTGCCACTGACAGTTATGTTATTTTGGAGCTCCTAGATATCACAATTAACAAAGAGCAATCAGGACCGCTTGATGAGAAAAAAAGCGAGGGAAGGCTCAACAAGACGCTTAATTGATAATCATTCAAGAATCGCAGCAGAATGTTATGATACGGAGATCGTATTACGTTAATCCCTTTTTCATAGTACATTCCCAACTACTATACCTTTTGTTTAAATATATTACATTTGACTATTCCATTGGTAAAAGTGACATCTTGATGATATCAGTGATAGAAATACACGTATTATTGCAATAATTGTTTTCTACAATATTTAATTCAAAATTGATCTCCAATAAGTAATAAATGACTTTAGACAAAGTAGAGACACACCTTTTAAACATTTATTTTTTGCTCTTGAACTAAACGATAATCTTGTTAATCAACAAAGAGCCTGTTTTACTGCAAACAAATCACGACTTTACATCGGCGGTAGATCGCGTACAACTATTGCCGTCTCGGGAGCCGTCCGCGAGGCCTCGCCGGTGAGTTTCGAAGGGGTCGTAGCGGACAAAACGGACGGGGCCCGGGGCGCTCGTTGGCGGGGGCGCACTCCGTCGCGGGCGAGGCGGCGGGCGATGCGGGCACAGCGACAGGCATTACAGAACACAAGAGCTGCAGGGGGCGATGGGAAGCAGCGGGGTGGAGACGATCATCAGAGTGGGAATTGGTGTGGTGAGGAGAAAAAGGGGCGGGAAATGTTGGAAATAATTTCTCGAATTATTCGCGTGAAAATCTCTCCCTCATCCCCCAAAAAAGTATTTTACTTTGTGAAATGCGCTGAGCTGTCAAAAAACAGTTTTTGTTTTTTTACGTAAATCGATCAATACATTTCTAAATACATTAAATATCAATTTGAAAATAGACTAAAACGCTTTTGAATCAATGGGTGAAATAAAAATGAGTAAGTTCTTCAGAGCAGTTGCTCACGAGTACAAATAGGAACTACTATTGCTCATAAGCAATTGCTTCTTTTCAAATGGATAAAACGTTTTGTAACACTTGGAGCATTTACTTCTATCTCTGAGTAATTGATCACTAACTGATCTTTTGATATTGCTGGATATTCGTTGCTTTGCTTGGTATACGTTACCACGCGACATGTGATTGTTCCTGATGGTGTCGACCATGTTGTGTTAAGTGGTACAATTGAAGAGAATTGTTGGCGAATCGTAGGAAGACTTCCATCATTCACTATCTAAAACCTTACAACCAGCTTACAACAGTTTTTTTTTTTGAGGTAAACTCTCTTCTATTCATTCAAAAACCATTTGCGTCACCTACAGAGGTTGCTCCGAAAATTCTAAGCAAATGCTTCGCACTAGAAGCAAATTCTCGATTATATTAATTTGAAAAATAATCAATTGCTCCACGGCCGAGCAGTTACTCACCAACGGAGGAATTGCTCAAAATAAGAGCAATTACTCACGTCCTTTATTCATACTGTTTGAAGCAATTGCTTTGAAAACTCGATACAGAAATAACAGCTAATATTTTTCATATCACCCAATGTATTCTATTACCAATTTTCTAAATAAATCTAAAAAAATGTCTTTTGCAATATGCGTATTTTGTAAGTAAATTATTTATATGTCCTATTTTAGAGGAATTTTTATCGCATTGATTTGAGTAGATACTACACGTTCCCAAACATTTTACCAGGTGTATGTTTTCCCCATTTTCTCACCAGGAGCGGTATATTTCTCCAGTTTAAGAAAAAATCCCTTAATCAACTAATACGGGGCGAATAGTGAAGTGAGAAGTGATCCGAGGCAGGCAAATGGTTGAGTTAAAAACGTTGCTGGATAAACAGCGATGGCAGACGGGTAGTGGTGGACTTCGCAATGAGTAAGGCAGTGTGACGTTAAGGAAAAACGAAGTCACAGAAAGGAGCGATAGGCAAACCGACTGGGTAAATATGCAGATGGAATGCGGGGCTGCTCTACCCACGTAAAACTGAAAGACAATTAGAAGAAGAAAGACAAGGGTTATTAAATGAATGAACAAGGGACATCAAGAAAAACTTGACAGATGTGATGCGCGAGACATTACAAGGGCCATAATAGATTTGAAGAGCTTATTTCCAAAGTGAGGCGTCTCCATTTCAATTTGTTTTCTAGTTGTGTGTATTAAATATTCTTAATACTCTTCTCCATCCCGCTGCCGAATTATTCCTCCGGAAACAAGAGGAGGGAGTTGCAGGAATAAGCTGAAAAAATGAGCAGCAAAAGGTAAACAGAGAGGGTAAGCGGAGAGAATAAGCGAAAGCAAGCATGGAGGGTAAGCGAGGAGAGTAAGGTAGGGGTAAGGTAAGCGGTAAAAGTAAGAGAGTAAAGTAAGTGGGAAGGGGAAGCGGGAAAGGTAAGCGAGGGGCGATAAGTGGGAAGAGTAAATAGGAAAGAAAGAGCGGGTAGGGTTAGGGGGATAGTAAGCGTGAACAGTAACCGAGGAGAGTAAGGTATGGGTAAGGTAAGCGGTAAAAGGGGAAAGTAAGCGGGAAAGGTAAGCAAGGGCGTTAAGCGGAAAGTGTAAGAGGGAAGAAAGAGCAGGTAGAGTCAGGGGGGATAGTAAGCGTGGAGGGTAAGCGAGGAGAGTAAGACGAACAAGTAAGAGACTCGGTCAGCGAGCCTTAAGTCGAGGCTTGTCAGCGGAACAGGGAGCGGAGCGAGTCGGCGGCGGCGGGAGGAAGCGGGGTCGAAACAACCCGGCGCCTCGCATGGGCAGGGCGGCAGGTGGGCGAAAGGGCGCGGGGCGGGGCGGTGGCGCGTCGCAATTACGCTGATGGATCAGCGAAGGAGCCCCCGGGGACGCGGCGTCCGCGGCGGCGACGATTGCGCCTGCGGGTGCGCTCGTCCACGCGCCGCCGATCGCTGCCACCCCGCTCACGTTCTCGTCCCCGTCTCGACCCCGACACCGGCCCCGCCTTCGCCGCTGACCCCGCCACTGTTTCCGCCACCGTCAAGACCCCCTCGGCCGCCTTCGCTACCGCCACTGCGATCCCAGGTGGTCGCTGGTGTTCCCCAGAGCCATCGCCGTCTCTTGCACCAGCAATGAGCCGTCTTCACCGCCAGCTCATCCTCTTCCACCTCATCCCATGCCTCCGACTCCATCGTCGCTTCCACCTCTATCTTCGCCTCCGCCTCGATGTTCATCTCAGTCTCCACCGCCACTGCAGCAACTTCTGCTGTGCCTCCTCATCCTTCACCTCATCCTCCGCCTTGTCCTCCGCCTCTTCCTCCGCCTCTTTCTCCGCCTCTTCCTCCGCCTCTTCCTCCGCCTCTTCCTTCGCCTCTTCCTCCGCCTCTTCCTTCGCCTCTTCCTCCGCCTCTTCCTCCGCCTCTTCCTCCGCCTCTTCCTCCGCCTCTTCCTCCGCCTCTTCCTCCTCCTCTTCCTCCTCCTCTTCCTCCTCCTCTTCCGCCGCCTCAAAATCACCTCCATCTTATCCTCCGCTTCCCTTTGTGTCTTCCCCTCCACCTCCGCCATTTCCATTGCCGTCGCATCACTCGATCCTCGCGCATCGTTTCTCTCTTCCTTCACCGCCGCCGCCGTGGCCGACTCGCTTGCGCTGATGGAGCAGTGGCAGGCGGCGGAGGCAGCTAGCGGAACAGCGCGGCAAAGGATTCTGGGTCGGGGTGAAAGCGGATTGGCGAAGGGCGGGGGCGTTGGAGGGGGGGCGGACGATGGACGACGAAAAAACCGGGAGGTGACAGGGCGGATGCACGGAGGTAGCGGGGACACTGAGTGCGGTGAGGTAGGGCGAGATTCAAGGCTTTACTTTATAATGAGAAGTTCTAATTAAATGTGCAATCTTTTTGAGCGTGTACTCGTTTAAAACTCGACTCCCTGGATTCGCTAAGTTCTTTGAAATAAATCTATCAAAATTAATATTATAAATAATATAATGGTCTTCAGTAATTGGAAGGGAAAATTTCGGCTTTGCCTTTTATTCACAATAGGTATGATATTTTTTTTTGAGGACTTGCAATATAGTAATAAAAACTGTTTTATTGCCTACACTTGAATAGAGCAAATATTCACTACTCACTTGCTTTTAATTTGAAAAATTTATCCTGGATGAAGTCGGGGATTCAGATGCCGGAAAATCAACGAAACAATTTCCCGCTTGAGGGATTTGCAAATTAGTGGTATAGGCATTGCACATGAATCCACAGACAAAACTCTTCCGAATGAATAACCGTGTCAATGTTTCATCCGTTCGGAAAATATTGCTCGATGAGTTGTAGATACTTTTTAGTGTTCAAAAATATCCGAAGTGCCGTTCAGAGTTCAAGTGACAAATGGTAAGGAAAAAAGTGCAACAAACTTCGAAATGTTAAAAATACCTTAATCATTCTGAATAAGATTTTAGCTTCATCCGTATTATTTATACCCGTGTTTCTGAATACGTTACGTAAGTCTTATTTCTCTGAAATAAACATAACCATATAAATACATATTTTAACAACTTAAAAATGATATAAGTGAATGATTTTTTTAAAGACCATTCTTTGATTTAAATCTAATAATTCTGTTTAACTATTCTATTTAAATCGGTGATTTTAGTCAAAGATTTAAATAATCTAAACCCTAAATATAATCAACCTCGTCCTTTCGCAGTCGATTAATTACATGTAGTGACAAGAGTCAAAGAACGAATTTAATGTTTCGTATCCAGAGACAGTATATCAAAAGGATCCAGTCTACGTATCAACTAAAGAAATTTACAAGACCACACATCACGCTCGGCCACAAATCCGGCCATCTGAAACATAATCATGTGCAGAGAGAAATCTCTGACATCCGTATATTTTCTATGCATTGGAAGCAGTTGCACAGATAGGCAATGTTAACAAGAAGTGGCACGGCGCTGCCGCCCTCGTGGGCTGGCGGGTGTAGTTGGCAGGCGCGTGACGGGTCGGGAGAGAACGAGAGGGGCGGCGCTTTGTGGGCGCGGTCTTCCAGTCGGCGGCGCGGAAACGGCCCAGCGAGCGGCCGGGGCGCCGGGCGCCGGTCACTGGGGCGCCGCGGGGGAGGTCACTGGGGCGGGGAAGGCAGGGGAGGGGATAGCGGGGGAGGAAGGGCCGCCGTGGAACGGGACACAGTGCGTGCGGTGGCACGGCTGGGGAGTGGGGACGGAGAGGGACAGAGAGAGCGACCTGGGGAGTAGAACAGAGGTGCGGTGAGGGAGAGGACGGAGTGGGACGCGGCGAGGCTGTGCGGCGCAAGACAGTGGAGGGTGAGGGGGAGCGGGGCGAGACAGAGTGAGGTGGGGCGAGAAATAGGGGGGAGAGGTGGAGCGGGGGGAGGTTGAACGGGGAGAGGTAGATCGGGAGTGGTAGAGCGGGAGAGATAGAGTGGGGAGAGGTAGAGTGGGTAAAACAGCCGGGCGGGAGAGAGCGGGGCGAGGTACAACGGTGAGAGGAAGAGCGGGGTGAGGGAGAGTGGGATGAGAGAGAGCGGAGTGACGGAGGACGAGCGAGGTGAAGATAGAGCAAAGCGAGGCGAGAAATGTGGAGGCTAGAATGCGCCATAAAATGTCGAATTAATGCGGTTATTGTTGTTAATGCCTTTATTGTTATCATATTATTGTTATTGTCTTAAAATAATTTTAAGTTACATTGTATTTAAGTCCTAATTATAATATGTAAATTTTAGTGTTCTGCCACCAGGTTGCATTAACCTATCTGCGGAAATAATATGTATCTACCTATCTATATATCTATCTAGACAGGAGGCAGAGCGGGGGTGAGGGCGAGCGGGGTGAAGGAGAGCGGGGCGAGACGCGGACAAGCAAAGCGAAGGAGAGGCTGAGCGAGAAGGGCGGATCGCCGTAAGGTGGAGTGCGAACCGACGGGACTATGGGCGCGGCGTGGAGGGGTGGAGCAATTCTGGGTGAGCAATAGGACGGAAACAACGAAGCACAGGTGGACGGGGAGGCCAGACAGGCGGCGGAGAGAGCTACGGCGCATGGCGAGAGACGAGGACGGAGTCAGGGATCTGCGGTCACAGCACGGACATTGGAGGGAAGACGGTGGCGTGTGACGTCGCGGTGGTGTCGGAAAGTGAAGACGCCAGAGAGGTGACGGCGATAGTAAGGGTGTCATACGAGGCTGGGAGAGGCTAGGTTGGGAGTGGTAGTCGAATGTGCAGATCTTGGGGCAAGACGGTGTCAGCGGCGAGGTTTGAGGTGGAGTGGATTGGTGCCGGAGACCAGTGTCATGGAGCGGATTGAAAGGAGAAGCAAGTCGCTGAGGAATGAAGAGAAGTCCGATAAGGGACTGGGTGATATGATGGGATGGCAGTGGAGATTGACTGTTTGATGATGGGTCTGATTACGATGAAACGGTGTACGAGACCATTAGAATTGGACGGCTGACGAGTAATGGCGTAGTAGGTTGCCGATGTCATCGGACTGCCGCCGACATAGCCGAATTGCGCCGCATTACGACACCGTCGCAATGACCGGTAGGTGAAACTTAGAGATATCCTAACACGATAACGTAAAGGAAATGTTAATGGAAGGAGGAAAGGCCTGTAATGTTGCGACACTGGAGCGGGAGGAGGACGGTTGTGTGAGGGAGAGTTTGAGTTCAGCAGGAATCTTCGGAGGGAATGGTAAATTGTGATGGAAATGGAATGGAGGAAAGATGACAGAGATCAGGTGGTAGCGGCGAGGTGGTATTATGTCCGTGGTGTAGAAGAGGTGGTGGAAAGAGTCTGGTGGGGAGTTTGTGGTGAGGAGGCTGTGGTGGAGAGGTTTTGTTGGGGAGGTCGTGGTTTGGAAGTTGTGGTTGGGAGGTTGTGGCGGCGAGGTTGTGGCGGGGATGTCGTGGCAGGGAGGTCGTGGCGGGGAGGTCGTGGCGGGGAGATCGTGGCGAGAAAGTCGTGGTGGGGAGGTTGTGGGAGCTTGTGGCGGGGAGGTTGGGGCGAGGAGGTTGTAGCGGGGAAATAGCAGGTAGCGGCGAGCTAGTGCCTACAATGCGGGCGCGGCAGCGAAGAGCTGATGGAAGAGAGGCGATATGAGCAGACGGAGAGGTAGCAAGTCTAGTTGCGAAAAGGGGAAGGGAAATAAAAAATGGGAGAAATGGCGGCGAGGAGGTGGTTATAGGGGTGATGTGAGAGCGGTGAAATGGCCTGAAGTCAAAAGTGTATTATGGAGACGGGAAAGATACACGCGGCGGTGTCAAGACGAGTTCCTCTGGATGGAGGGAGGAGGGGGGTGAAGTCGGCGCGAGCCGGATAGGAGAGGAACAAAGGACACCCTGCCAGGGGCAGTAGCTCAGACGGATGGCGGATGGCATAGGGCTGGGCGGCACAGGGGGAGGGGCAGGGCGGAGCTGAGTGGGTGAGGCGATGCGAAGCGAGGCTTCGCAGAACGGGACATCGCGGGACGGGCAGGTTGGGGCGGTGCGGGGTGGCATGGGGTGGACAACGTGTGATGGGGCGGTGCGGCACGACGGGATGACGCAGTGCGGGGAGGTGCGTGGCATGACAGAGCGTGGCGGGACGTGGCGTGCAGGACGTGGCGGGCAGGACTTGGCAAGGCGTAACGGAGCGTGACGGGCGTGGCAGGGCGTGACGGGCCGTGGCGTGGCGGGGCGTGGAGTGACGGGGCGTGACGGGACGTGACGAGGTGCGACGGGGCGTGACGGGTAGTGACAGGGCGTGACGTGGCGTGGGGGGCATGACGGGGAGTGGTGAAGCGTGGCGTGGCGAGAGTTGGCGAGACGTGGCGGGGCGTGGAGAGGCGTGGAGGAGCGTGGAGCGGCGTGTCGTGTCGTGGCGGGGCTTGGCGGGGTATGGCGGGGCGTGGCGGGGCCTGACGGAGCGTGACGGGGCGTGACAGGACAGGGCGTGGCGTGGCGTGGCGTGACTTGGCGTGAAGGGGCGGGGCGGGAAGGGGAAGGGGCGGGTCCGCTGCGGGGCGAGGCGGAGCGGGACGTAGGCGGGCGGAGCGAGGCGGCGTGAAGGGGCAGGGAGAGGCAGGGCAAGGCGGAGACGAGGCGGAGCAGGCCACCGCAGGGGGAGGAGGAGTGAGAAGCGGGGGGGGGGGCGGGTCGAGGCCAGGCGAAGCGAGGGATTAGAGGTGTGCAGATGAGCCTTTCGAGTCGCCCGGAGGTGACCGCCGCGTGCGCTTAGGCTCGTCCCTTCTCGTTAGTTGCTGAGCCCCGCTGCGAGCGGTTTACGCGGAAGTCAATGAACATTTCCCTAATGGAAGGCGTCTGAGATCGCCTGCTCGGAGGTCGCTTGGTGCTTGGCAGAGCGATGACCCGAGGCAATGCTCGCTCTCTATGTTTGTTAACATCGTGCAAGGGGCTTCCACATCAGGGTTGGCAAGAAGGAGATTACTGGAGCCTATCTCTTACGTCTCAGTGGAAAGACAAATACTGGCATTAAAATTATGATTAATTATATTGAGTTGATTTTAGTTTTAGAATAATTGCTCTTACAAAACTTAACACAAGATTGCAACAATAATTCTAATTAACATATTTATAGATATATTCATTACAAGTGCATGTACTGCGTATAGCACGCAATACGCAATACTGTTCACTCATCATTTGTATATACTAGTTTTGTAAGTACGATCTACTTTTTAGAAAAGTAGTACAAACCAATGGTATTTCTAAATGAAGACATTGTTTTCTGAACTCACTTCCCTTTAATGTTTATTGCTTATGCAATTATTCTTTGCAAGACGCAAAGTAAATAAAACACTGAGGCTTTCAAAGTAATCAAACCACTGGGGTGATATGAATCAACATGACTGCCTTCTGAAATATTGTACATAATCTCAAGAGTCTATATATTCCTGTAGGTCCCCATGAAGTCATCTAAAGAACCTACTTAGCTCGTTCGAAAATATTTGTGGCATACCAATTTTAAAATTCAGTTTCTTTTGTAGAAAGAAAACTGACTTTCTGCGCAATGTGTGTACGTAAATATGTGCGAAAAAGCCTTACTTTTGTTGGGGGAGGTGGTGAAATGGTGGTGTTAGATGAACAACAAATCTGTTACAACAAACGTGACCATTACTACACAATGATAGGGTAGAAATCCATTTTCATTGTGGATTTGAATTTGCAGCAAAAAATAGGCAACCTTTCCCGTGTCATTTTTTAAAAATTTTGTATTGATGGTGCTCTAATTAATCAAAATATGACCCAGCACTTTCGTTCAATTGATCACAAACAAGCTTCGTTTTAAATTGTGGTACGTAAGAGTAATTAATCACGAAATTATATATAATAACATCATTTCATTTCGGCATAATTTACTTTAAAAATTTAATGTAAAATTATAGCATTTTTCCTTTATAACCTTAATATACCTTTTGTGTCTTCTACAAATCATTGACTTCGTCGCTCTAAATTATCCAATTGTGATTTCACATTTGTTAGCATGTAGTTTGCTCGGAGAGTGTTAAGAAATCTCAGTCGTGTACACGTATCCAGATTTATTCGAAACACAGTTCACCCTTGAAAATACGTATGGGGAAAATTAATTTCACTCAATTAATACATTATCATTTTATGCAAATAAAGTAATGAATTTCTATGGTGAAATTACTCTTACATTTTATTTCCATTTTCAATTGTGCTTTAATTGTAACCTATTTTTTAAAAAATTACGTACCCTAAATAGCCCGTCGGGTGGCTTATGGGCATTTGATTCCCAGTCGAAGCATATTTATATATATTAATCCCAAGTAATTGAAGTATATAATTATTCTCTCTCATCATGAATAATAAATGTTTTATATGTTGTGTCTGCCTGGAGCGAGCAACGGCCTACTCCACACGTCTAGGATGCCACCCGGTCCAACGTATCCACAAGAGGCGCGAAGACACTGGTCGCCTCGGACAACGCGACGCCACCGCCGGGGGATGGCGTCAGAGGAACACGGCGGCGGCGGCGGCGGCGTCAAGGGGGCCTGTGGCGCCGCGGAACCCCTTACATGAGGATGAGGTAGACGCGGCGGCACGTCGGTAGCGGTAGAGGTGGTGGCGGCAGAGCTCCTACGTTTAAAAATTTGGGGCTTCAGGGTGCGGTGTTCTCGGGTGCACGGGACAGTGACTAGGGCACATGAGACACACGCTGCACGCTACGAGGAGGGTGGAAGGGGTGGTCACAATGACACGAGAAGTAGGAAGAAGAAATTTACTGCCATGGAGAAATAATGTAGGTGCTAATAAATGGGACGGCGACAGGTGTGGTAGTTTTTTAAATGATGATGTAACGTAGGTGAAACACTGGGAGCAGAATGAGTGGTCAAGAAGTGACATCGGTGTACGTAAATAATAAAGCACTGAAGAAGACACTCCTACTTGAAGCAGTAGCTGGAGGAGGTATGTTAAAAGAAACGAGAACAAGGGGCGTACGTCGAATTAATGCAATAAAGGACACGAGTCACATTTGGGAAGCTAAGAAGTGGGATTGGGGATTTGAAATTACCACCAATGACAGGTCTGGTAAGGCAATGGATCGGCTTGGAGTATTAAAATAGTATTTTAAAGAGAGTGAAAGAGAGAGAGGAGAGTGAGAGACAAAACAGACCGAGAGTGAGTGAGACACTGAGAGTTTGGAATTGGGTATCTAGCGGATCGTATTCGGGTAGGAAGCGTATCCGATTGGGTCGTGCGCTGGTTGAGAGTGAATTTTGAATGTGCAAGGAGCGGTTGTGAGTTGGTCGGAAGCTGGATCGGATCGTGAGCTGGCTGGGAGGTGGTCGAAAACAAGTCGGGAACGGGTCAGGATCGGGTCGGGAGAGGGTCAGGAGAGGGTCGGGAGCGAGCCGGGGAAAGGTCAAGAGTGGGCTAACATGTTGAGGAGTCAGGAGCTGATCGATGGCGGTTAGAAAGCGGGTCGGGAGCGAGTCGGGAGCGGGTCGGGAGCGGGTCGGGAGCGGGTCGGGAGCGGGTCGGGAGCTGGTCGAGGGACGGGAGCGAGTCGGGAGCGGGTGGGGAGCGGGTCGGGAGCGGGTAGGGAGCTGGTCGGGAGCGGGTGGGGAGCGGTTGGGGAGCAGGTGGGGAGCAGGTGGGGAGCGGGTGGAGAGCGGGTCTGGTGTGGGCCGGGAGCCGGTCAGGGGGCGTCGGGAGCGTTATCGAGAGCGGGTCGGGAGTGGGTCGGGAGCTGGTGTTGCGTCGCCAGCGCGACCTGCGTGGCGGCAGCGAAGCGGCGCGGCGTCACCGCAGGCTGGACCGCAGGCGCGGCGTCGCGTTGTGAGGTGTCGACGCGGCAGACGTCCGCCCCAAGGGGCGTTGGCCGCGTCGGGACGGGAGGAGGGGGCGTGCGGTGCTGGCCGCCATCAGTTATGCAGAGCCGCGGCCGCGGTCACACCGACCCCTGGACCCCGGGGAGCTCCGCTGCCCCGCCGCGTCCGCCCAGCCGCCTGCCCGCCGCAGCCGCCACCGCGTTTGCAAGCCCACCGCAGTGCCTCTCTCAGACGACGTGCGTTCGGCCCCTCGCACTTCGTTAGCGCATTCTTCGCCTTGCGCCCGGAAGTCTGAATACAGTTGACTTCCCCGTTGCTTCCAAAAGTTACTTACTAGAATGGGAGCGTAGGGTATAGGGAATTCAGAAAGCTGCTCGTGTATGTCCTGAAACAGTAATCGAATAAACGGCTGTCTGGCCGTCTCTCACGTTTAGAACAACTTCCCGTCCAGCAATCGAGCCATATAAGGTGCCATTCGATTCGTCTCCACCTCCCGGTGGTTTATTTTTAGATACATCCAGGACATTGTAAGACATTCTACAGAAAACTTGAGTATTTGCGATTTTAGCGCTGCTATCCAGCAGTGGAAGCGCTAAAGCTAAATGAAACACCCCTTGGGAGCATGACGATCAATAACAAAGGTCTCTAGAAATTTATCGCCTGGACGCCGATGTTTACAGTTAGTGGTGCTCGGCTTGGATCATTCGGAAGGCAAAGGTTCATTGTCAGCGTTGTCACTTTCATGGCGTCTTTGACGTACCCTTTTTGCTACAGTGGGAACGCTTATTAACCTTCCAGCGGGCGCGTGCAAAATGTTCACACCACCAGGCGCGTGTCAAATCTTACGACATTCAATGACTCTTGAAACAATCAAAGAAGTTGTAGAACAATGGAATTTTATGTCACATTATAATATCTAAGAATGATATTTCCTACCAAAAAACATATCCGTTGATAAACATTTGTATTTGGTATCAAAAAAGATCTTGTTCCGATCTAGTATCGTTCTGATACTCGTATACATTTTCAACATTTGTTTGCTGTCACTGTCACTATCCAATTCATGATCTTTCTCCGATCAGACAGCTGTTGAAGAATATTCTGATTTTCGTTCACATGAATTCTTTATCTGGACATTTTACAGAAAATTTCGATTAGGCCAAATTATTATACAATATTTTAGCACAACAGCCGGCGCGCAGCTTCAAGTTTACGTCACTATGCACTTATCTCGAATAGAGTGTTACAAAAACTGAACATAGCGTGCAAACTAAACAGGAATGCATCACTAAAGATACCTGCAAGGAAAACCAAGAACGCAGAAGTCTTTGACAACAATGAGTTGACAGCAAAACAAAAAAATCTGCTATTGTCGTAAAATTTATGACAGCGCGCCCGCTGGAAGGTTAAAACTGTAATGAAACACACGATATTCTGTTAAATTATTAGGAGGCACGTAAATGTGTTGTATTTATAAACGGTGCAAAATAGTGGTATTTTGGAAATAAGATTCGACAGAAATTTGATTTGATAGACTGGTCAAAGAGAGCAGTAACATATTTCAGCTCCGTACTATAACAAACCCGCAATAAGCATTGACTTTTGGCAAAACTGTCGGGGCATTAGACGGGTTTCCTATACCAAGCGATGAGATATCAGAATTCCTTATTTTTATTAGAGAGGATATGAACGCAATTCGTGGGGAATACTACTGTGTGTATTTAGATTCTCACGCATCTCTTTTTCTGCGACCTCCAATGCAACGTCATCGGACCGGCGCGGGCGCGGTTACCTGAAATCGACAGGGCGACGTTGGGACCAGTCACGAAGCGAGTCGATGTGTCACAACTGATAAGGTTGAGTTTACCTAAATAATGAGTAAAACATGGAGAAAAAAATAATGTGAAGTAAATGAACGTATTTAGTATTCAACAAGATAAATTGCTTAAACTTTGGTTACGAAAAAGCATTTTCATTTTATTTTAGCTAAAGAAATGAATTTATAAATATTCTTCGTGTAGAAACGAAGTTATTGAACGATACAAATGTAAGTAAATTGAGTAAATACATATGTTCTCCCTTTAATTTTCGATTTCATTTACCACATTTTTTATTAACATTCACTCAGTTTTTTGAATCACTTTATTTCTCTCTGGTCCGCTCTATTCCCTCCGTCGTTTTCGCAATTAGCTTCAAAGCCAATGCCATGTTTCTTTGAAAGCATTCAACACAAGAGCGGGCGAAGCCCGTGGCCTTTCAAAAGACGCAGGCAGGTCAGGCCTCTTCTGCATGGGAACAGCCGCGCGCGGAACAGAAGGCGCTGACGCTGGCGCTGGCGCGGCCGCCGCCGGAGGAAAATAAAGAGAGCGGAGGCAGAGGCGCAGAGATGATTCGCCCGCAGCTGCGCCCTCTCCCACGCCGCCGCGGGCGATCCCCCTCCACCCCCCTTCACCCCCGCGGGAGATACTGTCTCGCCGCCCGCCAGCCAGGCCCTGCCTCAAGGATACGTTCATCTTGCGTCAAAAGAAGACTTTAAATCTTTTGACAATTGACCAAAAGTAACGGGATAATAAACTTTGATTTATTACGTTTCAATCCTTCAATGGGATTTTAATCAGGTGGATCTGTAACTATCATGATATACATTGGTATCTTCTTGATACGTAACATAAATAAATCGTGTTATTGTTCAATTTCAAGGCAGTGTCTTCCTAAGGCATTACATAGAAGTAACTAAGATAAAGCGAGGGAGAATAAATTGCTGATTGTAATAAAATGTACGCAATAAGTATGATACTATCCGAAAAGAGATTGAGAATCTAAATGTGTAAGAATTTGCAAGGATAACAATCCGTATAATATACGTATATTACAATATAAAAGTACGCCTTTATTACGACTCTTAGTCATACATTATCCTGATTTGTGTTTTATTCGTGTTTGAAAGTGTGATGTATTTTTAGAAAAAAAATGTGGTTGTAAGAGGGAACGATAACTGAATGTTGTCGAAGAACTGGAGCCTTAAGAGTGGTATGATGACCATCTGAACTTGCATAAGAATAAATCTATTTTGTTCTTTATATTTGAGAGAACAGAGTTGAACTAAGCAATTTCTTCAGTCTATCATTTGGCAGAAGTAAGCCAGAAATAACTGTACTAATTGGTAAAAATATTATTCTGTCCTCTCGAAAGACAGTGAAATGTTCATCTTCTTGATAAACTTTTCAAAGGATATAATAGAAGCCTTACCCCTTCATTTGCTTCTCGAATTTTTAACAGTCTATCTCACATCCCTGCAATGCGTGTTATATTGTGAAGTGATGTGTTGTGCAGTATTTAGCAGAGAAATAACAAAAGAAGTGATTTAAGTGTCACTGTGAAGTGAAGTGCAGTGCAGTGCAAGTGCAGTGCGGTTTTAATTGTACAAACCTTCATTGCGGATTTAGAGTATAGAAGTTTCCTTTTCTTAATGTAACTTAAAGTTTATTATTATTATTATTATTATTATTATTATTATTATTATTATTATTTTACGATTATTATATTATTTACTTGTTGTTTTATTACCTTATTTCTGCCAATTGCAGTTTAAATAAATTTATCTTTATCTTTAACTATTTGCCAAAGAGTACGCTTCCTCGTTCATTACTCGTCCACTTTTCGGTTCCCTTGCCCCGTCTCTGGCCTTCTGTTTATCCGTTCACTATTCCGATCATTTGCCACTTTCACTGCCCATCACTTGACCGTTTATTATCGTATTCTCTTTCCTGTTTGCTATCCCGTCCATTCGCCCGTCCACTTGTCTAAAAATAGCCCTCTCACCTTGAGCATCATTCAACTCGGTCTGTGTTCTTGCAATTGCCAACATTATTGACCACCAATTACTCTCATTCCCGATTGCTTTTCTATTTACCAAACCCTTGATCAGTGTTTCGTTTGCTTTTTACTTGTGTATTATTTTCTCTGACGTTATTGCAGACTCCACTAAGAAATAAAGTATACATTTTAAAATTTCTGGATGTAGATGGAATACTAGTGACGTTGATTTTCAGAGGTATAAATACAATTGCATTTTTGAAATTTAAAAGTGTACTGATCCGCCACAATCCCTACGGTATACGAGCACTGACGTAATAACTGGTACGTGTAATTCAAAACAATTAAGGAAATATTAATGCAATACAACCATACCTATCAGCAAAATACAACTTTAGCTTTACATTTCTGTTTCAAAAAATTACATGATCCAGGAAGATGAACAGGACAGCAAAATCAGACAAAATATGCTTAAAATTGTCTCAAGAGCTTATTTTCGAAGTTTCGACGTTTCTTCCTCTACCCTGTATATTGAATATAAATGGTCAATGAAATAATGTGTTTTGTAGAAGGAAATATTAAGGAAGGAAATGTGAAACATAATACCTGATGACTCGTAAATCCATATTTTCCTAAAGACCCTCAAAATGTTTCAGATAATGTAGTACGGTAATATACAAAAATGGTGTTTGTACATGTAAAATAGTCGATCGATAGATTCTAGTTCGTGCCATATCTGTGAAGTCACTTCGTACAGCCTCTCTGTCATTTCATTTGTTGAGCTTGTTATATAATTATTTTATTATATTACGTTTTCTTTCTAAAATACATCCTACTTTTGTGTTTACTCCTAAGCTTTTATGAAAGTTAAATTGTTTAAAAATGTACAGAAACAAATGAATTATATTTATTTACTAAAAAAAGCTATTAAGCATGATTCTTTTGGGGATTTGAAGAAATTGCAGTCAGGAACAGATCTACGAGTAAATGACACGGTTACTGAACAGAAAGGTTACTTACACTTTATATCAAGCTGCGTAATTGATATTACACATACTACAACGTGTTCAGGAAACGGTTTGCTAAAGAGTACACACGAAAATATATAATAATCGTACGTCAGCGTATTGGTTGTTGGTAAAGCGTATTGGTTGTTGAGGATCCTCGTTTTCTACATGTTCGGTTTATTAAATTGTGTAATACTATGAAAAACCGAGGTCCTTATTCATTCGATACTTCCTTTAACTCTCTGGTGCTTTCAGCCATTTCTGGCGTCTCTTGTTTTTAATTTTTAATATTTGACATCATTTGGAATTTGTCATATGTTCATTGACTGAAATTGTTTTCTGCAAACGCTTTTCAGAAAGTTGTAACCTTTTGAAACTATTCCCCTTAATCATGTTATTTCCCAAACCACATTTTTGCGCTCAATTAGGAATATATTTTGCCAGATATGTCTGTTTAGTTCGCAGGATTATTTCTGTACACTATTCCATCAATTGCATAATTTGTCGAGAATTACCAAACATTATTTACGTATTCATTTGCACTACAAGTATTTTAAACAATACTTTGTTGGTTTCTAAGTTCGGTAATGACAGGAGCTAAAACACCAACAGAAATATACAAGTCACAAGGAATGCATCAAGAGCAATAAGATTTTTGTAAATGGTGATAAAAAGTTACCCCTCACAGTTGATTACACGTCATAATTGACACTTACAATTTGAAATGTATGTTCTCTAGTCATCAAAACAATAATTCGCATTATACACTTGTGTCGAAATAAATGTTACAAACTTCGAAGAAACGCGAGGGTGTTGAAGATGATAACTTTTTGCCAGTGAACATTTAGGACAGCGCAAATAACGAAGTTACACGTAAGATATTAGCCCTAATTGTGAAGTCATGCACTAGTGATCGGCAGATACGCAAGATTACATCTGAGTAAAAACACGGCCTGCACATTTCAAAGAAATAAGAAGAAAAGGTATTAAAAAGACAATATTTATATAATAAACTTTGGAAATAATAAAATGAAAATATTTGTGGGACAAAGAAACGAATAGAATTAAATATAGGAATAAAGAACCTTTAGATATTCTTGTTTTAGATCTAACAATACATCAATCACTGAGAAATGCTTAATGTAATTTGTGTAAAATTGCCGGTCGGACAAACGAGTAATTTCGACGGTATTTTTTTAAGCAATGTTATTTGTTTATGAACACATTTTCGATTGTAGTGGAAAGTGAGCGCTTTTCATAGACATAACACTACGAGTTTCTGTATATAGTACTTTTGTATTACAAACATCAAAAAACTACTCTAAAAACTTCGAATATTCTGTGTGACGGGTTCATATTGTATTTAATCGCTCTAAGAATACCTACCCAACTATTTCATTTTTTCAATACAATGCGAGTGAGAGATCGAAATATTTAAAATTTACCAAATCAATCCCACCCAAAGGTCTGTACAGCATTTAATTCTCTCCCTACTGCAAGGCGGCCAGCGCTGGTCCACAGCACACGCGGCCCCTGCCTTCGCCGCCGCCGCCGCCTGCTTTGGAGCGCTCCGCATGGCGTCGAGTCGCGACGCCGCTGCGCCGGCGTCGGCGTCGCGCGACGATAAGCTGCGAGACTGAGCCAGTTCTCCTCTTACAAACCCCGTCGGCGCCCGGCCCACGCCGCCTCCTCAGTTCTTCCGCGTTTTCACCTCGCGGGAAGTATTGATTCAAGTGGCCCTTCCCCGCTCACGCACCGGCCATTCCCGCCCGCCCAACACGACACTGCCCATCGGAGCAGCCCCGCCAGGAAGGACACGAACGCCCTGGACGGGACACGGCAGGGATGAGAGAAAAGTATAGCCTGAAAGCGAAAGGACCGAAGAGGAGGAGAGAGGATAGAAAAGGTAAATATGGTTGACAAAGAAAGAGAAAACCGTGGAAATAGAGAAAAAATAGTGAGCAAGGAGATGGAAAAGAGCGTAAGCGGAGATGTGAACGAGAAATAATAGAAGGGACGGAAGAAAAGAGACAGCACGAGAAAAAAAGATAAGGAAAGGAAGTGAGGTATACCAGAGAAAAGCAGCAAGGGAAGACATAACAAAGGAGGAAGGCGTGAATGGGGAGGGAAGACATGAAAAAGTGGAAAGACATGGAAGAGAAGGAAGGCAAGAAGTGAAAGAACAGAGGGAGGACAATCAACAGAAGGAACAGAGGCAAAGTGAGGGCGGCGAGGGCGGCGAGGGCGGCGAGGGCGGCGAGGGCGGCGAGGGCGGCGAGGGCGGCGAGGGCGGCGAGGGCGGCGAGGGGCGGCGAGGGCGGGGCGGCGAGGGCGGCGAGGGCGGCGAGGGCGGCGAGGGCGGCGAGGGCGGCGAGGGCGGCGAGGGCGGCGAGGGCGGCGAGGGCGGCGAGGGCGGCGAGGGCGGCGAGGGCGGCGAGGGCGGCGAGGCGGCGAGGGCGGCGAGGGCGGCGAGGGCGGCGAGGGCGGCGAGGGCGGCGAGGGCGGCGAGGGCGGCGAGGGCGGCGAGGGCGGCGAGGGCGGCGAGGGCGCGAGGGCGGCGAGGGCGGCGAGGGCGGCGAGGGCGGCGAGGGCGGCGAGGGCGGCGAGGGCGGCGAGGGCGGCGAGGGCGGCGAGGGCGCGAGGGCGGCGAGGGCGGCGAGGGCGGCGAGGGCGGCGAGGGCGGCGAGGGCGGCGAGGGCGGCGAGGGCGGCGAGGGCGGCGAGGGCGGCGAGGGCGGCGAGGGCGGCGAGGGCGGCGAGGGCGGCGAGGGCGGCGAGGGCGGCGAGGGCGGCGAGGGCGGCGAGGGCGGCGAGGGCGGCGAGGGCGGCGAGGGCGGCGAGGGCGGCGAGGGCGGCGAGGGCGGCGAGGGCGGCGAGGGCGGCGAGGGCGGCGAGGGCGGCGAGGGCGGCAAGGGCGGCGAGGGCGGCGAGGGCGGCGAGGGCGGCGGCGAGGGTGCGTGACACGACGCTATCGGAAGACGGGCTTTTTTTCACCTGCACCGTTTGGTTTTTACGGAGTCCTTCCAACTGAACGTGGCTCTCGCTATACATCATAGCCCCGGGGCGCCGAGGCGACCTGCCTTTTGTAAGTGGTTATTTCTGGAAGCCGAGTAAAAAAAGCGGTGTGCTGAACCATGGCGCCCCGCGCCCTCGCCCGCGCCCGCGCACGCTCACGCGCTTCGCCGGCTGATAGGTGGCATCGGGCCGGGGCACGCCCGGAAAGAGCTTGTTACGTGCGCGCACATGGCGGAAAATCCACGCACAGCCAGTGTTCAAGGCCTCTCCAAAGGCATGTGCGATGGGGCCGGGGCCAGGGGCAAACGAAAACTGGTGCTCTCTTGTTGACGGAAGAAGAGAGAGGGGCGAGAGGTGACTTCAAATTGTACGCTGACAATTGAAATCCAGATTGCACTTGAAATAACTTTTTACGCACCTGGTGTATGAGAAATGGGAAAGAGAAATTATAACTAGTGGAAATGCAGGATAATATAGAAATGACGCAAGGATACAATGAAGAGAACATAATGTTAACCTGATTAACAATTATGTACAATTAAGCCACTTGGTTATCCAATCTATTATTAAAATAAAATATGTTTTACTCTTTTTTAACTTGATATTTGAATAGCTCGCAAATATTATAGTTTTTCAGTTAATTCGAACTATATTCTACTGGAATTTCTATATATTTTTAAGTTCTTTTTGATATTTAAGATTTTAACTGAATATTTATACTGAATTGATCATTGTTATTTTATTATTGTGATTTTGTGTTTTATTATTGTGATTTCTAATGGAGATTTTGTAATTCTGACATCGTTTTTGAGATTTTTGAAGGTAAATATAAAATGTACACCAATGGTAGCGGATTTTTGATACCAGATAAATGTCTTCGTTAAAGCTCACCTATCGTTATTTCCGTGGTTTAATCTGGTTAATTTCACGCCCAAGTAGGAACAGTATCTTATACAACAGACCTCCGACAGTTTGCATTTCTTCTTCGCCATCCTGTCCCAAAGTCTAACGAAGGGGGAGTTCGGGAACTGAACTGACCTCGCATCTCCACATGGTCCATACCCACTGATCTCGAAACACTCTGGCAGTACTTCGATTTTGTTGATGTCACATCATTGTCCGACCAGGATTTGCAGCCAGGAGGGAAGGGAGAGAGAAAGAGGGAGGCAAAGGAGTTAGATGCATTATAGAGACAAAACTATTTAATTTAACTTATCACATCGTCAAAAGCAGTAAAATCTGACGAATGGACGAGGAGTTTAGAGGGAAGTAAAAGAAGAATAGAGATCTAAATCCTATAGGAATATGACAGTTAAAAAGGGTTAAAAGATAAATACGCAGAACTTTTGTATCGTACTACCAGACGCATTCTGTTTGTGAGAATACAAAACTCTTGTTAAAGGAAGATAACTAAGCTAAACGTTTTAAATGTACCACCCACAAGAGAAATTCCATTATCCGAAGTAATAACGAGGAAGAGGGTTCATAAATAGTCGAAAACTTCGGGTAACCAAAATATTTTTCAGACGTTCAAATGTGATAATTAAAAAGGTTAAATATCTCTTCGTATTTATGTATTATAATGTTCAATATTTAAATGTAGTACATATCAAGTAATTCATGTCAATTTATTATATTTCAATTTTGTTTGAAAACTTTTTTCTTTAAGAAAAAGGCAACGAATTTTTGTATTCTGGGATAATCAAATCCCGGATCATGGAGTACTACATTTAATCTATTTTATCTACATTTCAAATATATTCCTTCTTACTTAACCGACAGAAAAATTCTTATTTTCCAAAAAACGTTTATTTTATTAACTTAATTTTATTGTCTTCTGAACATAAAACTATAATTGTGCTCAGAAAGAAATACAAAAAAAATTCACCTATCTTATCCATATTTATTCAAACAAGAACTCGCCATTTCTCACACTTTCATTATAACGAAAAATAAAAATTATACTTCATGAATTGAATTAAACAAGGAAACTACTTCACCTTGAATTTACATTCGCGATCATCCTTCAGATCTACAGCAATTCACAACGTTAGACTTTAAGATCTCTACTGCAAATTTTGCGAGACACCTGAATTTGAACTGTTTACACTATATACAAATTCGCTACAGGGGTTTCTTTATATTCATATTCAATGTTTCCTCTGAGATAGAATACTTCAACACCTTGAACTAAAAGCGAACAATGGAATATTTTATTAAGCAATTTTACTCGAAAAATAAACAAGAGAAATAACATTGTCGCATATTCAGAGAATAATGCTGTATATATTAAGTAAACGAAGAGTGAGACCTGTATAAACTAGTGACAACATTGTTCACTAACGAACCTTGAAATGAAAGCTTATCTCAATATTAAGGGTTCATGACGTTTGCAGATAATGTCACCTAGAATAAAGAACAATCTACTAAACGTTTTCCTCTTTCCACCACTGGAAAACATTTCTCGAAGCTCCAAGACAACAATCTAGAGATAAAATATTTTTCAGTACCTCATGAGGAATTTCATGTTCTTTATTCTCTTCTAGTAAGTATCATCATATCAGTACCTACATCATCCCCTATAACCTCCATTTTCTTTATCGTTATTATCACTATAATAATAATTAATCATTACTCTGATTTACGACTAAAGATGTTATGGGTCGGTTGATTATAAAGTCTACTCCGGGTTGCAAGCAGCTTCCTGTGGAGCAGATCTAGGGACTATCGGGACCTTTACTTTGCGCAAAATGTGAGCTGTTCCAAATAGAGCAATTTCTTGCGCTTACCAGTCTTTCGAATTACCTGGGAGTTTATCCACGTTCTTACACAAACTTTGCGGAACAAATCCCGGAGCTCCGATGACTATCTGGACGACCTGCGTTTTTGCGCCGCACATTTGGCTGATCTCGATTTCCAAACTCTTGTATTTAAGACGATTCTCTGCCTCCTTCGTTACGGTGTTTTGATCGCATGGCACAGAAACATCTACAGATACACATTTTTTCTCCAAATCCCGGATAACAATATCTGAAATTTTTATGGTAATGTTCTTTATCATCAATCTACGTTTGTAGGTTAGTCTACTACGTACCCATTGCTTCTGCTCTTTTTCCTCAGTTTCAATTTCCTATTTCAGCGTTTACACTAAACTATTCGATACTTGCCTACATTCATGTAGGATATAATCATAATTCTATCAAGAATTATCTATTGAAACATTGTAATGGAACTTCAAGCTTACTTATTACCACTTATGCAAATTTTTCGGAGGAAGGCCTTTTGTAAAAAAAGTAATATTTTCAAAGATAAAACTTTCTCAGAACCTCATAATGAACCTCACAAAAACAACAACTGAAGGCGACCTCAAATAAAGGGAGGCTATTGTTCAGTAGCAATATGTTAACGATGTTTAAATATTTTTGCGTTTTTGAAATGCCGTAGATTTCAAATATTATTCAGCCATATTTTGTCAAATTTATGATTGTAATTTGTTTTTCAGTAGCTTAAAATGTTGAGAACTCTCTTAAAAGGGATATTCACTTTATGACACGCCTAAGCAAAGCTTTCTGGGTAATTATTATTTATCTGAATAAAATGCTATTTAAATAATTTGAATCCAAATATTAATATAGATTATTTTCAAAAGCATCATATTGTTTTTGAATAAGATATTAGTTTCGCAAATTACGAGTAATAAATAAATTTTTATCAATTATTAATTCAGATCGAAATCAACACAATTGTTATCAGAACTTTAAGAGACGTTACATCAGTAATGAAGTAAGAAGTTTCTGTATTTTTATTTCGTACGTATTACTAATATGTAACATTCAAATAAGCAAATAACTACAGACTATAAACTATAAACAAAAAGACATAATAATGATAACAATGCTATAATTTGGTAAAACTTTTCCTCTAGGATCATTGGTTTCAAGCATTCAACAGACTATATCTTCAATCTCATAAGAGAATGCCAACTCACGTAATATGTTGAAGTAATGATTATATCACGTTACGAACATCGGGGGACAGTTACGGACTTGTCTACCGCACGTCAATCCGCTACGAGCTCTCTCTCTGGCGGCAGCGACGCGTACTAAGTGCTCGACATCGATGACGCTACCGCAGCGTTGGCAGCGGCGGCTGCGGTGACCAACGGTGACTGCGGTGACGCTTGCGGTGTCAATCCATCGCTGGGACAGGCGCCGTGATACGGGAGCATATGGGTGCGTTCTGCTCACCGACAAGCTCACGTGGCTATCAGGAAAGAAGCACTGTTACGGAATTTGTCCTCTAGCGTCCCAGTTTTGAATTATCCGGAAAATGTTTAAAGAAGAGTGGTTTTCAATAGTGTTTCTCTGTAAAAAAAAGTGCTTCTTATTTGCAATTCTAATTAGTAACTAATCTTGTGAACATATGCATGTAATTGTATCTACGTACTTTGATGATAATTGATAGCACTATATGTACAGAAAATGCAGAAATGAACTACTACACTAATCGTTTCATATTCCTAATTCTTACATTACGTCAATTGCGATGAAAAAAACTCAAAATAGTTTGACAACAGCAAGAAGAATGAGAGCGATGTGAATGAAACGAATTCATTGTCCAGTCTCACACAATGAATTGATCGAAGTCGAGCTGATTTCCTCCGCATTTCGATACATTAGGCGATGCAGAGCTGGTAGTTTCCGAGGAAGATTGGAAATATACAAAATGGGCAAATTGGACAGGATGGACAGTTTGAACGTGATGATCTGAACAATGAGATTGATGAGGCAAGTGGGCGGATAGAAACGTGAGTAGTAGACCGTTGGCGACGGTGTGGAGAGGAAGGATGGGAAGACGAGGCCACGAGAAGAGCTAAATAAATGACTGGTTAGATTGTTAAATAACCTGGTTTTGCAACACAGATGTGAACATCTTTCACTGGATACAAGACAAGTCTCACTGGATACAAGGAAGAGTCTCACTGAGAGCGCAGATTGCAGAAAGCATTTATTCAGCACAATTTGATGCTGCGGAATTGTTTCTGTGTACCGTTTCTAACTAACAAAACATCCAATCAGTAATCGAATTTTCTCTTAAAATCGAACAGATTAAATTAAATATTATTTACAAACACAAAAGTAATTATAAATATTTTAATTTACTTTATATTCAAATATTAGAAAGGTAAAGAAAATTAACACAAGTTAGAAGTATGAAATGTATTAATGAACCGTACGGACATCATAAGCAGTACTTAAAAAATGAGCGTAAGAGAGGAAGCGTTACAAGGGTGCTGATGGGAGAGGTATGGGAAATCAAGCAGGAATGTGGTACAATGGAAACGGAATAGGACGCAGCACGCAGGAACGACAAAAGGTAGGATGGCTGGGTGCAGGGCGTTAAGGTTGTTGAAAGTATTTGTGGGCAGGGTCCGGGATGCTTGGTGCGGGAAAGGGTCGGGTGTTGGGAGTGGGGGCGTAAGGTAAGGGTGGGGTGTAGGAAATGGTGGTGGGGGTGACGGGGGAAGTGGAAACTCTGGGAACGAGGAGTTGAGGTAGAGTGCGAAGAGCGGGTGTGAGGTAAAAGTAGACAGTAGGGTGTAAGGAGATGGGATACAAAGAGACGGAGTGGGTACGTGGAGGCGGGGGTGCAAGGAGAGGAAATGAGGTACGGGGAGATGTGGTGGGGTTCAAGGAGACAGGGCGAGGTACAAGGGGACCGGGTGGAGTACATGGAGATGGAGTGGGGTGAAAGAAGACGGGGTGAAGTGCAAGGAGACAGGTGGGGAAATGGGAGATGGATTGGGAGCAGTGAGACGGGGTGGGGGTTAGGAGAGACGGGGTAGGTAAGGGCGAACGGGAGGGGGGTGCGGTGAGACGAGATGGGGTGCAGAGACTCGATGTGCGAAAACTCGGGTAAGGAGAGGCGGGATGGGGTACAAGAAGTCGGGAGAGGGGTGAGGGGCGAAGTGAGGGGTGCGAGGAGACGGGGTGGTGTGCAGAGATGCGAGGTGCGGAAGCTCGGGTGAGGAGGGGTGGAGTGGGACACACGAAGACGGGTTGAGGCGTGGGGAGACGGGGTGGAGTGCGTGGTGACGGGGGTGCGGGGAGACGGGGTGGAGTACAGAGACCCGAGGTGCGGAAACTCGTATGAGGAGGGGCGGGGTGGGACACGCGAAGACGGGTTGAGGCGCGGGGGGGGCGGGGCGGGGGGCGGGGAGACGCGATGATGGAAGGCCGGGTGCGGGGCGGGGGCGGCGCGGCGGGGCATCCGCGGCGGCGACCGCGGGGGCATCAGATTTACGCGCCCACCGCCATTCGTGACGACTGGCGACCGCGGCTTGCGCGAGTTACGGTCGTAATCTGCTCCCGGCCGTCCGTCTCCCGCCCGCACCGCGCCAGCTCCCCGCAACCCGCCCCTCCCTCCCACCCCTAGCGGTCCCACTGGCTCCCAAACCGCTCGCCCCCCGCCGCACGGGGCGACGCAGCCGGCGCACAGATGCAGCTCGCGGACCCACAGCGATAACACGGAAACAAATTCGCCGAATTACGTTTGAGAAGACTGGAATTTGTCGTATAATAGTTATGTTGATGTTGGCCTCGTATTACAAATATATGTGGAGTCTGTTTTTTACAGTGCCAAAGTTTCGGTATGTGTTTTTCAGTTGGCAATCATAACGAAAGACACCGTTGTTCCCGTTTATGGGAGTATCAAAATTCAATAAATTTATACATGAAATGTATAAATATAGTCTTTTATTAGTCAATTATCTAATAAATATTAACTAGATGAATTTTAATCACTTTCTTCATTCAAAAAGTTTTAGTTGCTACTTTACTGTACTGTCTTAAGGTTTTAAAAATTTTAAAATTGGTGTTTTCATCTTGTCTGGGATTCCCCATGTGTGTTGGCAGCAAGCAACACTGTAAATACTAACATGAAATAGCGACTCGTGGGTGATTCAGGTTTCAGAGTGCATACCAACAATCTCAACTTGAACTATGGAAAGACTGAAAATTAGACCAATTTTTAAAATGAATAAACACTACACATCATATCTAACATTACACATAACAACACCGCATAACCATACCGCACAACCATTATTTTTTTAACTATGGTACCGTAGATCAATGTAATCACGCAACTACGCTTCTCTCATAACCTTTCATTTCCCTTCGAGCACTGTTCTGTACGTCATTATTGCCACTCATCCTTTCCGTTCTTGCTATCTCTTAGATCCCCATATTAATTGCAATTCTATTGACCTAGTTCCTAACACAATATTCTGTTGTATTATTTACCCTTGAAAGTCATACGTAAAACGAATAATTCCATTACAAGCGTTTCGCAGACGTAGCAAGACGAAAATGAGTCACCGCACGCAAATGCAAAATGCTTCCGTTCTCTTTGAAGCAGATGCTAATTAATACCGTATTCCGTCCTCGACAGCATTCATTAGTGAGTGTGATCATTCTGACATGCTATGTTGGAAACCGGGAAAGAGGTTGCCTCAAGGAGGTAATGTGAGAACACAAAAGGTTTTAAATAGTTGGAAATTATCCGTTGCTCCTTCAATATTTCTTATAAGCCCTAATTCTATAATGAGAAAAGTCCCGCTAAAAATTATGAAACAAATGTAATCACAAATCACATTTCTTTCACGACTTAAATGCCCAAGAAATAATTTGCGAAATTTTCGATACATTCATTGAAATAACACCTTGGTTCGATCAGATAGCACAAACATTTAAGTAATATCAGAAATGTAATATTTTCACTAAAACATGAAGAAATTATAACGTTATTACCACCAGGAGCAATCAATATAATACACGCTTCTTCATCGTATGCCTCTTTAGTCCAATCTGTTTACAGGCCTAATGTCCGCGAACTTGCACTGCAGCCGGGATAATTTGAAATTAGCCACAAGGAAGGGGTATCTATACAATGCCCTTATAAGGATGGAGTGGCGGAAAAAATGTGGGGAAAGAAGGATCGGGAGAGATCCATGACCTGTTGTATAAGATAGTACTCCAGCGTCTGCCTGGAATTGATCGGAGGAAACCACGCAGCGACAGACCAAAGTGGCAGAATTATCATTCAGATAAGGGTTTTGTCCGATACAGACAATTAGCTTATATTTACTTTCAGTCTCTGGTAGGGCACGAAAGTAGGACCTGCCAGTCTTTGAATATTCTATTGCGATTTCGCAACAACACACGCGTAGCGTTTGAAAATATGCCTGATAACAATACGCAGACGTTGCACAAAATTTCGCGCTCAGACCTTCCGTGCATAAATTGTTTGTTTCTACAAGATTCATTACCTACGTTGGCGAAGTATTGTTCCTCCCAAGACATTTATATTCCCCGAACCACTCTAAATTCAAAGAGCTGCGATATGGAGAACTCGAATTCGACGATGGCATGCAAATGCCACGGCTTTGAATAAACAAGCGGAGCGCATGAATAAACGCGAAGTACGCATCCCACTCAGGTGAACTGCGTCGAATGAAACACCTAGCGCCGCGGCGGAGGCATAATGAACTACCGCCCAAGAGTTCCAGAACTGTTTGGCTGTTCACGCGAAAACGCATGCAGAACGACGGAGACTGCTTCGGTGGATAAATAAAGGAGGAAAGGAGTTTGCAAAGGAGCCAATAAACAAAATGATTCTAAATGACGCTTGGAATTGCTGCTAGGAAACATTAAGTGAAACTTTCCATGACTGTCTGGAACCTCTAGCTCGCACCTTGAAATACATACGTGTATATTCATGTTCGAATTTACATTATCCTCCACACTTGATGCTCAAGGAAAGTGGCCAAACCCTTTGCATTCTATGCCTTTAAATCAACCAGTGTTTCTATCTCTTACGTCCTCTCTCTGCTTGCTTTTGAGCAGCTCTAAAAAATACAAAGAAGAATTTCATTATTTTGCTCCGGATTATATAAACGTAAAATCGTCAAAGTCCGTGCATTTAGAAAATTTGAATAATCGGTTGGATAACCAGGGATTCCTCGGCACAATACCATTGCATCCGTGAATGAAATGACTGAAACTACATAAAATGAGATTATACGATTGTTCTTTCTGATGAGGGACATACGCGGTTAATTTACTTTTAAGAAACGAACAAAAAAAGAAAAACAACAAATATTTTAATTCGTATTTATTCCTAAACCTACTTTCAAATGCAAGCTTATTTTTAAGTACTACTGTATCGTTCATTCGGAGAAGTGAACCATTAAAATATTTCTTATAAAATTACACTCTGCCAGTAGGGATTACATTTGTTCCAGATCATGTTTTACGAGATCTCGTCTAAATAATCATATATTTAATGTTGTAGAAACATCGTGACATTTAGTTTTGAACGAACGATTTATTAACTGCTGTTCTTTGTTTTTCACACATTTTCTTCATTCGATTCTGCTTACGTGAGCTTTATACAATGTGACGCACTTGTCTATAAGTTTATATCACAGATCTTAAAAACAAACCAATCAAACAAAAATTTTCTCATTGTGAAAACGTCAACAATATCTTCTTAGCACGTTTGCAATAATATATCCTCACTACAGCAGACGATAAACCAAGTAACTTTTCAAGCAGCAATGTTTTAAATACACATGTGCTCAGCACACGTACTTGAGGAACCAAACTGTGATCTTTATCAGCAAAGTTCACAAACGTCACATATTCTATTGCATTTTCTTTGTAGCCAATTTATTTTAAAACGCGTTTTTCTTGCACAACACTTTTTTCTCGTGTAATTTGTAATTGTGATTTTGACAAATTATTCATTCTCGTACATTTTTATTACGTGCTTCTTACTAATGATGTAACCCATAAATACTACCATGAAAGTACTCCACGGATTTACATTTAATTCTATTTTGAAATGCTTACGAAAAATTTATTCAAATTTGATACAGAAAATACCTTTTAAAAGTAATATAGCAATGTCATTTAGAAATACGTTATCCAAAAACATCGCCTTTATAACGTCACTTTAAAACCTAAACTTCCAACAAAATATCGTATTGAGAAAGCCAATTCATTTTTCAGCAATTCTTAAAAATTACATATAATCACTTCAACACCTAATCAACATCTCCGCTATTAAATGACGTCACTGACACATCCGAGAATCTGGAGTCCTTATCCACCCGCCTCCGGGCACACACGCGCCCATCCACGGCACAGAGCCTTGAGGAACGCTTTGTTTACTACCGTCCACTGCCATACCAAATTCATTATTTTTGTATTTTAAAAAAGATTAACTTATTTTAAAATACATTTCTGAGATGTCTGACCCTTACTGCATATTATGCACTTCATTATTTGCGTTATTATTGAACTCTATTATTATACATTTTCATTAGATATTATCAGTGACATTTAGGATTCAATAATCACAGCTACAAACGTGAAATTGATGTATCATTTCTATATTCATTCGTTATGTAGAAATAATTTGAAACGAAAACCAACATTTGGGTACACAAACTTTTACAGAATTGTTTGCAGACCTCTGGCTTACCTAGTCGGTCAAATCGTCCTTTAAGATATCATAAAGGGAAACTAATGTTGATTTCTGAAAGAGAAAGTTCAAAATTTCGACCGGAATGTAGCGTGCTTCTCCAACTCTCTTTGGGACAGGCGTTAGCTTTTGGGGAAGGACTCCATTGATCTTTTACCACCCACAGCCCCATCCGCCATGATAATAAATTTGGCATACATTCTGTTTTCTTTTCATTTGCCCCGTTACTGATTTTACTCGTAATTTGAAATAAACAACATTTCAAAAATCGGAATTGGTATATTTGCTTTATCTTGGTCTTTTCAGAATTTGACCTTTGTTTAAATTGGCGAAACAAACTGTTGGCTTCTTTTTAAAATGATTTCTTAATGTTTAACTAAGATGTGAATAATTTCTCTTGAGCTACGAACAACACCATCTTATTTGAACTTGGCCACAATAAAATGACGTGACGCCAGTAGGCGTGTATGCGGAGTGGCTCTTCGGCCTCCGGGGCCACGCAGCCCCGACGCAGGCTCTTGGGGAACGCCCGCTTTGATCTCCGCCGCCCACAGCCCCATCAGCCTCAGCGTCTGCGCGCGAGGCCCCCGGGAGGGTGGGAGGGTGCGGGAGAGAGCCGGAGCGCGCGGCGGGAGGCGCTGCATTTTTCAGCGGCGGCGTTTTCCCACGGCGCACGTGGCGCCGTAAAGTCGGCGCGCGCCGCTGAGTAACGTCCCCGTTGGCGGAAGAGGCCTATCTGCGAGAGAGCTTGTTTGGCTATTGTTCTTGCGCGGTTGGAGGAGTGCAAAAGAGGAAACGGGCAGGAGGAGGAGGAGAAGTGGAAGTTCCGTAATCCTGTAAGTGATACCGGAGTTGATTTATTACATTTTGTTGCTTGGTGAGAATTATTTAATGAAGTATTGAACATCTTAAGGAAAGGGAGACTCGATATGCCTGTGTAAATAATACAGATGGCTGAAAGAAAACAGCTATTCTCTAGAATGGTCGAACTGAATTCTGCATAGAGAATGATTTATTTCAACCATTCTCTTATACTGCGAATTTCTGAACTGTGACCCTGACAGGAATCAGCTGTTGACCGTTTTTTATCCAGTTGTGAGCTTGAACTTCACCATAGTGACGTTAGTGTGGCGACATACAAGCTCTCGATTGGATGGCAGCAAAACAGCTGATTCCTGTTAGGGGCACAGTTCAGAAAATCGCAGAGTAAGACTTAGAATTTAGATTGGGATACATCGGATTTATCACCATCACATTAAAATATTTAGTATTGTTGTTTATGTGAATGTTGCTGATTAAAAATATAAAACATAATACGAAATGATGGAATGTGAAGCAGGGAAAACCTAATGCAAACTCGTTTTGCCCACCACATCAATTCCACTTGGATCAACCGGGAGCCGAACCTCGGCCTCAGCCGTGGCAGCGAAGTGTTCTTATCGCTGTATCACTAGTCGTGCTAATTTCATCTTGTGGTTGAGCGTGGTGTGCATAAAAAAGCTTAATCTCCTACATATTTAATGAAAAAATTAATTATCATATCATGATTCAGAACAAAAGAAAAGTAACGGATGTACAGGCTGGGTAACGTAACTTTAGCCCCTCCTGTAATTTTTAAACGGTTGAAGTTATTGCATAGTAGTTTTCACGGAAGTGCATGAGCAAATGGGGCTAATTGATGTATGTATTCATTTCCATTTTACCATTTGTATTTTTGGAGATATTGAGGTAACTGTCTTTTTTCATATATATGTATTAGCCTATTACGACGAGGGTAAAAAACGAATCTAATGTTATACATATATTGTAATAGGTATGTTATATGTGTGTATATATGTAAATAATATGTTTGCAAGCGCTGTTCCTGCAAACGCGCACGGGGCTTTACAATATCCGTTAAACACAAGTCACAAAAAAATCAAAATTACTCAGAAATACGCTTATCTAACATATCACAAGATGTATATCATTAAATTAGTCTTTTTACGCTTGTCACGGTAGACAAAAAATATGTATAGTTCCATTTGAAGAAAATAAAGAAACCACAATATCATGTAAAATAAAGTGATAAAATGCAAATTAATTCATGAATAAACTGGCCCCACTCCATTATGCACTTCTGTAAAACTGCATTGCAATAACTTCAGCCGTTCGAAAATTACAGATGCTAAAGCTACGTGACTCACTGAAAGTGACATCAGAACTCTTAAAAACTTTGTTTTTCTTGAACGTTTTAATGGAATATTTAATTATTTATTACCTAATAGAAGTTCAAGATTTGTTTCTCAAAAGAAAACATGAACTTCAATTTCCTGAATCTTCAGCATGCCTCCATGGTATCTCGCTACCATAAAACATGAATCAGAATCGGGTACTGAAGTAAATGCACGCTTAAAATAAATTCGCTTTAATATTCTTTGGATGTTTACATAATAATGTTAAAAAGTAAAGTCAGTAATAATTTTTGAAATGTACGTGAAGAATTTTCATCACTGAGCAAATAGACTTTTTTGCATACCATGTCAATGTTCACCTCAAGTTCGCATTGCTCTATTATGGATTAACGGAAGAGTTGCTTGCATCTTCACAGAAAAGTTTATTGTAAAGAATTTACAAAATCATTATTCTCTTGAAATGCAAATAATGTCTGAAAATTAAAATTAAAATCTCTTAAGAAATGTCTTACGAAAAGTAAAGTTACTTTCATTCAGTTCTGTTGGGCAACCCCGAACATCTCTTTGTATACCTTTCAAGTTAACTTAAGAAAAATATTCTTTCAACAATTTTAGAAGTTAAATTCATAATTTCCTTTAAAGGAGGAATGACGACGGGTACGAGGCGCAAGAGAGTTTGGCGCAATGTCTGTTTTCAATCTACATTTACAATGATATGAGTATTCCATAGGGAGTGCAAACAGGCGAGATAACAGGTCAGATATTCCACATTCATTATTATTTCTCGAGAATTTAAAACTTTGTAGCACACGATTATTTTTTATTATTACAGATTATCCGTTGACAAATTGTATTGTTACCAATCACAGGGCATTTAAAAAATAAATTTCTAACATTACACTTATAATAAATTAAGTAATAATCCTAAAAAGCAATATTTAAAAGTACATATTTAAAAGTACATAAACCAAAGCTTGCGTTCCCATTTTTTGGGCTAATTGTTAAAAATGTGAGAACTACTGAATGAATTCAATGCAGCTTTCACCAATGTTTAGAACGTTTATGCGATAATATTTTGGTTTACAACACCATTCAGTATCGTATATAGATATTCGAGGACGAGTAGGAATAAATTTTATTATTAAACATTTCAGCAAATCAGAACCTAATGTATTACAATTAAATAGTACCTTATATGATTAATTTAGAAAATATAAAAAATTTAGACAACAATTTGGAAGAACTACAAAACTGTAAAATGATTATTATTTTTCTCCACTTCTAAGTTGTTTCAAATTCACCTGCAGAATTTGTTAATTTTCCAAACTGATGTTCGTAAGTATATTTTATAAATGAAACACATTTTTTTTACATTGTAGTATATTGCTATCAATTGTCCACACAAGCAAAATTGTGTTCTCTGTTTTATATCAGTTCTCTGAAAAGGTCAAACTTATTTTAACGAAACAACAGGCAAAGAGGAAAACACTGAGAATATTTGGCTAACATTTTCAATGCTAAAATGGATTTAATTCACTGGTCTTTTTCATCTCCCTTACGCATTAATTTTTCGATCAATCAGCACCCACATCAACCGACATTTGAGCCTGTTCCGCTCGTGTTACCGAATTTTGGTCATCATGACGTGTGATCAGCCAGCATGAGCGAGAGCCAACGCCGCCGGCGCACGGGCCCTCTGGCGACCGCTCGTGTCCGGCCGGCGGCGGGTGACACATCCGGCTCATTACGAGCTTTGATACGGCGCGGGCGGCGCGCTTTGCAGCCGGCCGCCCCCGGAGGGCGTCGCTCCCCGCTTCATATTTTGGGCAATTCGATCTGCGGGCGCGGCAGTTGATATGTAGTTGGGACGGGGAAGGATGGGGCAGGCAGAGGCAGAGCGGCACGTGAGAGGAGGTAGGGATGGAATGGCGGAGTCGGGGATGGAGTGCACGGAATAAGGGAATGAATAGCGAGAATTGAGTGAAGGTAGGGATTGAATGACGACTTGGTAAGTTAGTAAATCCGGGCGACCGTTAACGACTAAGCTAATTGGGCAGTGTTGTGCATCAACCAGCTAAGCGCCATTTTTGAAAAAAAAATGAGATATGGACGCCATCAGTTGCATTGGACCATGTTCTAAGTATACGCAATATTTTGGCGCCAAATGTGTGAAAATAGCCTTATAATTAATGAAAAATGTAAACGCCATCGGTCACATCAGGAATTTTATGTTTAGCAACAACCGGCCATAAACCTAGATCTTCAAATCTGCTGTTATTAACTTCACATTAGGCAGGTAAGCGCCAGATATTCCACTTAAGTTTGTCTAGTTTGGCGCTTCAATGAATGAAATAATGAAATTCAAGTTTTTAGAGTTACAAAATGTAATAAAATCTTTGAACAGGATTATCACAAAACTCGTGTGATGTCGCACAGCCGGTTGATGCATAACACCGTCCAATTAATCCCGTACGTAGCATGCATTAGTCCCGTACGTAGCATGGAGCATGTTTTTATCGCGTGAGATGGCACTGATCTCCCGTTGCTAGATGGCGAGATCCGGCGCCAAACTACCCGTCGGATTAGGGGGTTTTCCTCTCCCAGGTACCTCTCACCAGCCTCGCCGGGAAAAACTCTAAGCTTACGACCGGTCTGCCGGGATGTGTGGTAGTGGAGTACACGTGCGTGTGTGTGGAAGTAAGGGGTGAGGATAAGACAAGGAAGAGGATGGGAATATCGCACGCGGACCGTGGCCCGTTTGTTAGGGTTCCGCCCTGGTAGAATTCGATCTAGCTAAGTAGGTAGTGTCGAAAATCCTGCCCCTGTCGACACGCAAACCCTAGGACTAGGACTTCCCGGTCAGAGGTCCTGGAGTGACATGAAATGATGCCCTGAGCTATCTAAGCTGGCTGGGATGAAAAAGTGGGAGTCGGAGACAGAGTGTGTGGCATAAGGTGACCAGGAATGAACTGTGGGGTTAGAGTGGGGGGCAATGAGTGGCAGAGATTAAGTCGCGAGGAACGAGCATCTGGGAATGAGTAACGGGGAATAACTGAAGGGCAATGAGTGGCGGGAAACGATTGGCTGGATGCATGAAGGGTGGGGTGCCGGAGAATAAGAGGCATGGTGGAGGGATAGGAATGCAATGGGGATGAAATCAAGACATGGAATGAGGGAGATTCAGTGTTGTAGTTTCAGTGACGTGGATGCCACGACTGGGATGCCGTGACGACAATGGAGCAGAGAGATAATGACAATGAAATGATGATAACAATGACAATGAAATGTTATGATTGTCTTACATGAGTTGACGGATATCCTGTGACGGCCATGTGGTGGCGCGGATGGATTGATGAAAATGCAGTTACACAACAAAGTTATTCATTGTAATTATAGGGATGATAACAGTGCAGAGTTGCTTGAATGGTGCTTGAGAATTAACTCTTCGACTACCGAGGTATTTTGCACACATCCAATACCAAGGGGAGTAACGAAGTTACCCAGGGAAAATTCAATATAGATTTAATATTTTTACCACAAATGTAATATTATTTTGGTTATGCGTATTAAATATTATTTTGCTATATTAATAAAATATTTAGCGATTTAACAATATATTTTACATGGAGGTCTTCGTCCACGACGAAGAGGTTGCGAGTGCCGAATCATGCCATTTTTAGAAGACATTGTACTATTCGTATTGTCTCTTTCACATGATCTCATGATCACATGACACTCTTCAACAGTTTCTGAACTGATGTTTCATCATTCACATTTTCCTCGTCTTTCGCACAAATAATATCAATTTTATCTATAACCTCTACATTCCCTTCATACTATCAAAAAACAATCTGTACACTTCACGATCTTATTCACACAAATTGTCTGGATTGTGAACACTTAATAACTTTTCAAATCCTTTAAGACTAATCCTCCGACATGTTTACATACTAACGCATAAATACTTTAATAACACTTCGTAGACGTGTCCACAACACCACCTCCCATCTGTCGCTAATAACATAACTTCAAACCACGTTATTCTATCCCGAACGCCCAATACCAACGGGGGTAATGCAGTAACCCAACGAATAAATTCCATCCGTGAAAAGACTACATGCTAAAAATACAGGTTTTTCCAACAAGATATTTTAGGTAGGTAAGTAAAACACAACTACATAAAATATCAGAGTTGTAAAAAAATTGTAAGATGATAAAAAAATAATAAAATATGCTTTGGGGTAACTCAGTTACCTTCTTTGGTGGCAGAAGGGTTAAAAATGGAAATCAAGGCACAGGAATAACTTCACAGAGAACGTAATACATACACTGGCTGAGTTTAGTCTAAAGCCAGCATTGCTGAAGAATCTGAGTGCCTCTGAGACATCTTTGTTCAGAGGCATCTTTCCTCTGAGACAGCATTGCTGAAGAATCTGAGTGCCGCGACATCCTAAGATTCGAGCTCCAACGATTTTCTATTCTAGCTACCCAGCGAGATCGAATTCAGCCGCTATCTGGAGAAGAAATCTAGCGGCAGATGTTCTGGTGGTTCTCCGTGGTTTCTCCGATCAATAGCAGACGACCGCTCAAGCAGTACCTACTAAACGGGCAAAGGGCCGCGCGCGAACTTTCCTTCTCCCTTTTCTTATTCTCTGCCCGTTCACAAACACACTGACATGCTCTATACTATCACACACGGCGCGGGATCTGCCGGGTGGTTAGAGCTCGTCCTGGGGCTGTGCCCTGCTGGGTGAAATATCTAGAGGAGGAAATACCCCGCAAGCCGACGTGTAGTTCGGCGTTGGATCTCACCACCCGATGAGGAGGATCACCGCCATTTACCGGAATAAAACATGTACCTCACAACGATACTAATGATCGTAGCAGTTGGCGTGCCCGAAAGCACCAGTCAAAGAATCGAAATTGAGGACGAGGTCAAAGGCGGGAACGCAAGTGAGAATGAATGGGATGACGGTATCGCTGACTACTCGTAGCACAACGGCCCGGACAGAGCTGCAAAAATGATAAATTCCCGGACAGTGCTGCAAAAATGGCTATTCATTACCGATTTGGACCTGTAGGGAAGAGGTGGTGGTGTATGTAGCGCCGCAAGGGCGTGGGTGGTACGTGACACGAGGGGCTGTTACACACTACAGGCCACGCGTACCTTTGATTAGCCGCTACCTTACATTAACGGGAAACAGGCAATTGGACCTAAAGGTATGGTCTCTGGTTATGAAATTCGTGTACTAAAACAAAAAAGCAATATTGGTGCAAAATAATTATAATAAATTTAATTAATTAAGTAAAATATAACATAAAAGGTTTAAGAGGTTTGGGGCAATGCTCTCTTCAGTATTTTTGTAATGCAGACAATAGAGGTACAAATAATGTTTTTGTTATTTCATGCAGTTCTTAATTAGTGTATAAAATTCCTGGCACTTTTTACACAAATTTGTGGTTTTGTGATCACATTAATGCAGCATAGTATGTGTTTTTGGAGACATCCTAAGATTTTTTGGATGGGTGAAATAAGGGTATATTGCTTCGACACCGATTGTAACATATATCGAACTATTGATTTATGGTAGTTTTGATAGATTCAATCAATTGTATTTCTAAATTTTTTAACTTCGCTTCCTTAATTTAAATTATAGTTATAATGAGAAAATTCAGATCCAAAACATATCAATTGAGAGTCGATCGTAATATTTAATTTTTCTCTGAAACAAAGTATATAAAACTCAAGAAATTCATCTTTTTGGTATCTGTCGTATCACAAAAAAACAAAAACCCTCGTTAGTAATATTCTCACTCACTCTTACGTCTCAAAGAATTCCAAAATTACGGGTCAGAGCGTAAAAATACTGAAAAAAACTGGAGGAAAGCGATTCAAAACAATATGTACACTATCAATAACTTCTCTCAACACTATCCTTTCTGCTGGACATCACAATCTTCCAAGCAGTTTCCTTCTTTGCGCCTTAGACAAACAGGCAATTTATTTGCTTTTTGCAGAGAGCTCTCGACTATTCCTTTCTCTAGACACACGGCTTTTGTAACCCTTTCTCTGCTTGCCTTCACAGCTTGAGTCATCCGATTATTTATGTTACGAACATTCAACAGCAGTCTTCTGACGTAAAGTCTACGCGTAAATAAAGACGTTGCGGCCTCAACAGCAAAATTATTTCTCTCATTGCAGATGCAAATGTCACACACTGTACGCGAATTGCAAAGATGGATTAGAAGATGACTTCATGCGGAATTTGAATATTAAATGCCTGTCGGGCTGGATTAACGAAAGCTACTAGAGGATATGACGTGAAAAATAACGCATCCCTATAAAATTATGGATGGTGTCACGCACGGATGCATAGCTGGTTTAAATTTAAAAATGAGTAATACACTGCATTTGCAGTGTATGATTTTCAACATGTACACATGTAAAATACGATATTAATTACCATACTTTGTTTAAAGTAGCCCTGAATTTCGGTGAATATTTAATTATGCATCGTAGCATTCGTTGAAATGAAAATAAATCTTATTTTGATACTTTTAAGAAACTCTCAAGTGTGAGTATAATAAAACAACATGATATTATTTATGTTTGTTAAGATAATTACATTCTTGAAATACAATTTTCTATGTATCTAGCAAAGCATACCTCATAATATGAGCTTTACAATAAACTATTATTATTATGTTTATTATTATTTATATTTTATTACTAGATATGTATTTGATTCGGATCAATTTATCTTACATTTTTTAAATTTCTATTTTGACCTATGACACTTGTCTTCTATTTTTTGAGGTATCTATTCTTTTAATTTCGTTACGCCGCTATAATATTTTCTTACAAAATGTGTATTTGAGGTATATTTTAAAATGATACAAATGCCTTCATAACAAAGGTTCTGGAATTCACATTTTTTACACTGTTCGCTTAATCTGTAGAGAAATAATTGTGGCAAGAAGTCAATTAATATTTTAGAGATTGCTAATAAAATATATAAAGAATAGAATTTTAATACAACTTCCAAAACGTGTCAACAAATCAAATAATGATATTTCTATGTTTAACACCACAATTATAGTATAGTGATAATCACTTCGGAACTTTTAAAATCAGAACTTCTGATTTCAAACGAATATACAACAAAAAATGCGTAAAAGTAAACTTTTAAAGGTAGCATTGTTTTTATTTTATTTTGACCGCTTCTGAAATTAATCTAAATATTTTAATGATTTTGATTAATCCTGCAATTCATCGTTAAATTGAGCAGCAATATATTTTATAAAAAATGTATAGCATTTTATTTCACAAACACTACGAATCATTTAATATTTTGAGTTTCAGAGTTGTTTGGAATCTCGCTTTTGGTATTTTACGAGACATAAAGATACAAGACGAATGAGCGGCCATCTTGCGGTCTCCTTGCGAAAGAGTAGCACGAAGATGCTAAGAGAGTAAAAAGTGCCCCTATCAGAAGTCAGATCTAAATCAGACGCGCTTGTTTCTGTTCGGGAATGTTCTTTACGTTCATACTCTCGCCTCGGGAAGAAACCCTGGGAAATGGATCGCAGAAGTTGTAGTAATGGAATTGACCAAGTAAAATAAATAGAACTTCAGAAGAGATCTTCGTGGCGACGGTAGCTATGTTGTCACATGCTAAATGGGGTCTGCACTATTGGTCGAGATGGTAACGCTTGTCCTTGCAGTGCTGCTAGATTCAGGGATTAAGGAAATTATTTGTGTTTGTTACCTCTTCTATTCGTATCTGCAATAATAATTACGTGAAAATGATATATAATAGTGATTGGTCTTTGGTGGTAATGATAATGGTTGCCACAATAATCTGCCACAATGCTGTGTATTTATTCTCAACGCAGGTCTCATTGTGTAGCCGTGATGATGACTGTGATAATGATGATTCACAAAATCAAATTATACAAAAAATATTTTTTAAAATATACAATTATTTAAATCTAAAGGAAACAATTAAGAGAAAAAGCTGAAATCATTTTTGTGAAACAAGATGTGTAATTTGTGTGTAAACGAAGTTGACAAATTGCATTTAAGGATAGAACAGATCCTACGTTCTAATGCAAAATCACTAATCAAACGAATTGTCTACTTAATGTGAATAAACTTTTTGATAACTATTGTTTAAAATTCATGTAATAATATTTTAAGTTTCAAATTTAAGAGTTATGATTTACGTCATCTCATCTTAGTTTTATTTTTCTGATTTGCATTGTCAATATAACTTTATCTAGTAGGGGAAAAAATACTCGAAAGCCATTTTCTTAACGCTGCCACAAGGAGAAATACTTCCACAATTTCCTTGTGGTTTGAACATTTTCTCTTCACTGTAGCGTTTTAGGATTATTGCATTCCCTCTCAAATCACAATTTAAATAGTCCAAGACGGAAGAAGAAAAATTCTAGAAAACGTGCCTGAGGTACAAGGATAAACTGAAAAACATTTCAGATAAAATATATATTTTAATCTCTTTGAGTTTAAGTATACATGTGTCCCTTCCTTGGACTGTCAACAACCATCTAGACTATTAACGTTATTTGAGGAAGTTGGGTGCAATTCATTTCCTGACAAAATGTTTGGTTTTCGTTCTACGTATTGCTTTCGTAGAACGCTCTGCGTTCTTCAAATATTCAGCATTACAATGAGACGCGCTGCAGCTGCTGAGTGGACTGATACAGCAGAGAGATGGGCTCGGCAGCTATTAAGCCCCAGCGCGGGGTGGAGAGTGGTTTTTTGTTGGTTTCGAGTTGCGCAGGTTCGCTCCGATCTGGGGTCCGCCGCGTAAAAATATTTTTCACTGCCGCCCTCAGCGCTCTTCTCTTCCACTCCAAACAGCGATGCGTGTAAAATATTTGAATTCCAGGTATTTCGAAAGTAGCAATGACGCGTAGGGTTCCGGGAAACAAAGATTTTTGATGGAAAACTAAATTGCCCAAACTTTCTCAAATAAAAACGATCCTGCTTGATGATTCCGGGTGCTTCAACTGCTAAGATCATTAGTTCCGTAAGTAGTGCATGCTTTTATTGCAGAGGGTGGCAGTGATTCTCCCCTACTAGATGGTGAGATACGGCGCTGACCTACCGTCGGCTAACAGGGTTTTCTCCCACCACCCGTTCGCGGGACAGCGTCCCTGCCGGGACAAACTGTTAAGCTCCCGAACAGACTCCCGGTATTTGTGGTAATGTGGTGCATGTAAGTGTAAGTGTACGGAAGTAAAGGGTGGGGATTCGACAAGAATGAGGAAGGAAAGATCACGCGAGGTACGTGGCCCGTTTGTTTGGGCACTGCTCCGGCATTCGCCTGGTGTTGATCGGAGAAAGTTGGGAAATTACCGATCAGAGCAGCCGGCCGCTAGAATTCCCCTTCCATTCAGCCACTGAATTTGACCCAGCTTTCTAGCTAGTGCCGAAAAGCAAATAAAAACAACCATGCTTGATTGTTTTGTAGATATAATTCAAGGAGGCTCCTTCAAAATATACCACTTCAGGGTTATTTTTGATAAATTATATAAAATTTCTAACTAAAAAATAATTTATTTAGATGTGGATATGAAATTTAAAAAATACAAAATGACGAACAGGTGAAAGAATAAACTATTTTCTTTAAAATTTGATTCATATCTCATGACCACATTTCGTAATTTTAAAAATAAATCAATATTTTGCTTCTGGTAACTTATATTAGTGTGCCTTCATATTTTGTAATTATTTGTTCATTATTTGCAAAAAAATAAGATAGTAAATTAAATAAGAAGGAGAGTCTTTTGTAATGTAGTTTTTAATGTAAGTTACCCTTTAGAGATTTTAATTATAACTAATGCCTTCAAACAATACAAAAAAATTCCTTAAAAGCCAGTTTGGCAACGTCGTAAGGAGAAGCACTCCAACAATTTCTTTGTGCTAGAGAACGTACGTCGGGCGAGTTTTCAAGCCAGAGTGCACGCCTCCGGGGTTGCTGGCGAAGTGGCCGGGCGCTACGATGCGGCGGGCAGGAGATCAGACGCGGCGGCGGTGGTATTGGTGATGGCGATGGTGGTGGCGGCGGTGGTCGTGGCGGCGGTGGTGGCGGCGGTGGCGGCCCAGGCGGTGGTGGTGGCGGTAGCGGCAGTGGCGGCGGTGGCGGCGGAGGCGGCGGAGGCTGTGTTGGTGGCGGAGGCTGCGTTGGTGGCGGTGGAGGCGGCGACAGTGGCGGTGGAGGCGGCGACAGTGGCGGTGGAGGCGGCGGTGATGATGGCGGCGGCGACGGAGGCGGCTGAGGCACCGGTGGCTGCGGTGGCGGCGGCGGTGGCGGCGGCGGTGGCGGCAGGGGCGGCAGGGGCGGCGGGAGCGGAAGTTGCGGGGTGGGAGTGGAGGCGGTCGCGGCGGGGGCAGCGGCGGCGGCCAGCGACCCGACGCGGCGGTGCGGGAGTCGAGGCCCGACTGCACTGCTCTGCGGCGTCTTGGCGGCGAACCAAGGGCCGCGCGGACAAGCTGAAATTACTCTTTAAAAGGGCGAGACAATTTGCCTTTGTCGTGGGAAGCGGCCGACTACAAATCACTATGCACGCCGTTGTGTGAGGAGGCTAAGGAAATGGTGAAGCTGGAGCGGCAGTGGCAGCGCGTGAAGAACGCTGGTGAGGGCGGAAGGCTGAGGAAGACTGTTTGAACGGCCCGATAGAGGAGGGAGGAGGCAGTGGGGAGAAAGGAGACTGATTTACCGAGGTCGGGAACTGCTAGATGTCAGGAATATTTATTTAAAAAATATTTAAAAAGCACTTGTAACCATGGGCAACTTGTGGCGAAGCGGTTACACCGATCACCTTCCACGTCCGGACATCGAGCTACAGATCCCAGACAATCCATGTCGAAATTGTGAAGGGTGGATTCTTAGAGAAAATTATTTAGGTTCTCGCGGTTGTGGGTTAGTGTGAGTGCTCGATTCTTCGCCCTGGCTTATTGAAAGATGGGTCACGTCCATTCGATATCCTGAGTTCCTGGCAATAACCATGTGGTCAGTTTAAAGGGAGCCCGATACGAAGGCGGATGACGGAAACTCCAAGCCCTCCGGATGTTCTGTCCACTCAAGGTTCGACTTTTGGTTCCAGACTCGTTCTGGCATGTGATATATCTAAGCTGAACGTGAAAAGGAATATCCTTCACTCCAGATTCACAACTTTTTTCACTCAAAAACATCGCTAGATCTGGAAGTTCTTAGTTGGGGGTTTACTTTACTCAATTTCCTTAAGGTGAAAATCCTGAAGACGCGAGGAGACCTACGTGGGTTGCCTTCAGGAGTTTAATTACTGAATACTATTACTCATTACTATTTATTTATGAATCTGCAGTGGGGGACATGTAGTCCGAAGGCGGCGTGTCGTACTCTGAAGTGGATGGCGTACAGGACGCACAGCCACTGATACCAACTGCGAGACCACAAAACTTCTGGTAGTCTCTTCTGGTGGTGCATAGCAGATCACACAATGTACTAATGACGTGTGAAAAAAGGTGTATTCAAAGCCTTTTTATAAATATAATCGAGAAAATTACGTTTCAAAAGAGCAGTTCACATTACAACACAGTTTCTTGGCTCCTGCAAGTGTTGTGAACGTACAATTTGCATAGGGAGAAAGCTTGTCTGGCAACGCAGGCGCTTGGAGAAAATGCGTCCGTCGCGTCCCACTAAGGTTGTGCGATCGAATCCCGCGAAGACATCAATATTATGTGTTGTGATTGCTGTGTGGGGACCAATACTTCTAGTTTTGACTTTAAACAAGTACAATTTTCTTGTCTTCGGACCCTATCCGGTAAAAAAATATATCGGCTATGCTAAGAGTCTTAGAACGTCGGCAATGGGGCTTTCTGGAATTGTCCCCTTAACCCCGTAGAAAGGTGAAAGCATCGAAGCGAACCTACAGGCCATCTCGGGAGTTTTTAACGGTTGAAGTTGAGATGCTTCGAATCATTGATTAACTATTTCGTGATTCCGAGCGCGTCAACGGTTGTGGTCATTAGTCACGTAAGTGTACTGCGTCATTTTCATCACGGAAGGTGATACGACTTAAACGTCGGCTTGCGGGGTTTCCAGTCCAGGTGTCTCCCATCAACAGGATTTTGATTGATTGTTCGTGATTCCTGGCGCGTCAACTATTTAGGTCATTATTCCTGTAAGTGTAGTGCGTGATTTTTTCTTCTAGAGGTGGCGGTGATCTTTTTCTCGCTGGATGGCGAGATCTGGCGCCGACCTGCCGTCGACTAGCGGGGTTTTCCCTTCAATTCGGTATCTCCCACCAGCGGGACAAGCTGTAAGCTCGCGACCAATCTCCCGGCATGTGTGGTAGTCTAGTGCATGTTAGTGTGTGTGCAAGGGGAGAGGATAGGCCAAAGAAGAGGAAGGAAAGATCACGCACGGTCCGTGACCCGTACTGTTCATTCGCCTGTACTCATTCGCCTGTTGATCGGAGAAACCACGGAAAACTACCGATCAGAGCAGCCAGCCGCTAGAATTCTTCTCCAGACAGCGACTGAATTCGACCTAGCTGACAAGCAAGTGTCGAAAATCCTTCCGCCGTCGGGATTCAAACCTAGGACCTCCCGGTCAGAGGAACTGCAGTGACATCAGTTGATGAACTGAGCCATCTCTTCCGGTCCACCAACTGCAGAAGCTCTAAGCTCTCGACTGGTTTCCAGACACATAATAGTCAAGTGTGCAAGTTTTAGGGGTGAGATTAGGAAAGAATGCGCGCGATCCCTGGCCTGTTTGTAAAGGAACTGCTCTGGCATTCGCCTGAATCGATCGGAGAAATTACGGAAAACTATCGCTCAAAGCAGCCTGTCGCTGTTATCTCAGCTGCTGGACACGACCTAACAACGTAGCTAGAGTCGAAAATCCTCCACTCAAACCCCAGAACCTCCCGGTCAGAGACATTGCAGAGGCATCAGTTGATGCCCTGAACCGCTTCATCCGGTGATGTGAATTGAAGACATACCCCCACTGTGAATCTTGGAAGAGGGGGAAGGGTAACTGCCCATTTTGGGCTTAGCTTGACTTAGCCGAAAGGGGCAGTAACAGAATGTCCCTGGAGGTTTCTAGGTGCAGCTAGATGGCAGCCGGATAAGGAGTCGAGCTGTTCATTAACGTAGATACGACCATAAAAGAAAACAATCAGCGTATACAATAAACAAACAATTTTGCATTTTTGGATAAAAGAGATTGTTCGTAAAAAATTAGGAAGAATATTTATTGAATTTTATTTCGATGGATTAATTTCCAATCGTAACAGGTTCACATTCTGTTTGTGAAAGACTTACTATTCTATTTGCAAATGTCCAAGACTGCAGTGATTAATTATAAAGTAGTATTTAACTTCTTCACTTTTGCTACACCTTCTCTCGCTCCACCATTTTATGAATGAATTCATTTCTTACAAGTAGTAAACAGACGTGGGAGAAGAAGAATGGGGAAGGTTCTTGAACGCCGGGCGACGGGCCGCGTGCCAAAAGTCAGTCAGAAATGGCGTGCTCCCTTATCGTTTGAATGGAGGTGTCGTTCCTGCACGAACAAAGTATACGTGCTCATTTACATTCTTATTATCATTGCAAGTAACATTTACATTTTCAACATGATGGAATCCTAGGAGTGTAAAGCTCTCACCGAACAATTTCTTTGAAAACCTGGCAATGTTTTACATTAATATTTTGATTATAAAATATTCTTGGTGATTGAAAAAAGTATTACTATAAAAGTACGTTGTTCTTTAATTTTATCTCAGTTCTTGAACAAGACAGTAAAATCTGAATTTACAAAATCAATTGAGTATACTAAGAAAACGTTTTATTGTTTTTTAATGTAAAAACATATGAACAGTACACTCATAGGAAAATTAAATAAATACATTCATTATTTTGGAAGTTAAGTACATTTTATTTAAAATTTCGTTACTATGAGATAACAATATAAATGCTAATTAAATCCCAAATAAATTGAATAACAATTGCACCTTATAGTATGGAAATGAAGTTCAAGATTTGAAGATTTGTTACTACCCAAAGCTCATTAGAACGAATATACCCGCCCTACTCTCAGAAAATATTTACAATTTAAAATGAGACATACGTATTTATTTACCAGTCACCAATTACAATAGTAGGCATAAAAATAAAATGAAAAACAAGCCTTTTGTTCTTAGAGTTAAAAAACCAAATATTTTAATGCAATTTTTATCTAGTACTTAAAAGAGTTTATAACATATATTTTTCCAGTAAACATCAATTCTAAGAGTTCAATGTTTTACTGTTCGCACACGTATTCGTGGTGCATTGCTGCATCGTAAAAAAAACGCTCGCAGCCTTAGGTTTGCAATTCTTGATGCCCGCCGCCGCCCCGCCGCCTTCATATTTCGTGGGCTACGAAAGCGGTCCGCTGGCGAGCGAAGTTCTTCGCATGACTAAGCCCCATTCCGAGAGGCCTGAACTTTTGCCAGTGGAGAAAAGGAGCCAGAAACGCGATGCCCGAAATCAATCTCGGCGATGGAGGTTGGGCAATAAACTGCAATTAGAGAGGTACCATCGCCAGCGATTCGACAACAGCATTTGTTCTCAGGAGTTCTCAAAACAGGAACACACAATATGGATCGCACGCGAAGATGGAAACATGAATTATTATTCTGCAGGAACTCTAAAATTAAAGCCGGAAATATAAAGTGGGACGGTTTCCCTCTGCCGTGCAGTAACTTTAACGAAGAACAAAGGAATTTTCAACACAATTGTAGGAAGGTTATGGAAGCCTTCGAAAAATTTCAAGATCTAATTTTCACTTGCTTCGTATTTTTGGAAGTAAACATTACCTTCAAATTTATTTCGGTATGTTTATACTTACCATCATTCCTCAATTCTACGAATCAAGATATCATGGATATTGTAATGTAAATAATCACATAATAAATGGATTTGATTGCTTGATTAGAGATTCCGGGTGCGTCAACTGCTAAGGTCCCTAGTCCCGTAAATGTTGTGCATGCTTTTCCTCTAGCGGTGGCGATGATCTTCCCCCACTGCGTGGAGAGATCCGGCAGCGACCTACCTGTCGGGCATTATCTCCCACCAGTGGGGCACCGTCCCAGCCAGGACAAGCTCTAAGCTCTTAACCGGTCTCCCAACGTATGTAGTAGTGTAAGTGTAAATAAATGTAAGAAACGGGAAGGAAAGATCACGTGCGGTCCACGGCCCGTTTATTAGGGTACTGATCCAGCATTTGTCTGGTATTGAATCTCAAATTATTCACAAAACGTCATAAAATACTGTTTGTTTAGAATGATTCTGCAAATGTGTGCATTTGAAAGTGAACAAATGATGTATTTTCAAAGTAATGCAGTGCGATATCTGCGCCTTGTTGATTCCTATCCAAACATACACGTTTAATTTTTAATTCTTTTCTGAATTACTTCGGGGGAAAAGAAAATAATGATAATTAGCAAAGAAATAAAATTGTGCCAAAAGAAAAGTAAAATCGGCGAAACCACGGAAAATTATGGATCAGAGCAGCCGGCCACTAGAATTCTCCTCCAGGCAGCGACTGAATTCAATCCAGATATGTAGCTAGTGTCAAAAATTTTGCCACCGTCTTGATTCGAACGTACGACCCCCCGGTCAGAGGCACTGCAGTGTCATAAGTTTTTGCCCTCATCCACCCTCTCGGTGAATTCAATGTATTTGATGAATACTATTAATTTAAAGGGGATTTTGCATGGGTGGTATTGACATGGTGTCTAACAGAACGAAATGCAGCTACAAATTCATAGCTTACGTTGGAAGCAAATAATACAGTAAATATATTTCTATAAAGTTAATCTAAAGAAAACTATATATTCAAACCAAACGAACGCGCATTCACAACCGTCATTCGCGCATTTACTTCCCTGTCAATAATTCAAAAAACAAATACGAGAAACAGAAAAGAAAGTACTCATATCGTGAATGATACGTTTCAATTCACTAGAAAAATGCAATTTTATTGAGGTCACTAACTGAAAGAGTATTGAAATTCATGTCTTTATTCCTACAAAAATATTCTAACATGACTAACTATATTGCAGTGGCCCATTCAACAACTGCGAGAATTTGAGATAGTAGTCTCCCGGGCGAACGAGTCGTCCGTCACCCGGGGAAGCCCCGCGCGCCCCCCTGACACGACGGGAGGGCGGCTCTTGTGGGGGAGTTCCCTTTACTCGGCACAGTTTTCTTTCTTTCTTTCTTTCTTTGTCAAAAACAGTAAAAACTGTATATGACCTACGGGGGAAGAGATTATATGCGCACATTTTCTTGAGGTCCAACATTTAAAAAAAAGCAAAATTAGCATCATTTGAAAAACTATAAAAATTTAGACCCATTATTATTTTAGAAAAATAGAAATTAGAAAAAAGTTGTTCCCGAGTTATAGAAAATCAATTTCAACGGTAAATGAACTGCTGATTAAATTTTTCTGCATTGCTAACACATGTGGTAACGAACAGCAGTTCCACTCCTAGCACTACAAGCAAAAGGAGTGCTCAACAAAACGTGCGCATAGTGAAGCTACATTTACGTCCAGAAGCAAAACAAGGGGCCATCTCAGCATTTGCTCAATGGATCAGGGAAACTAGATAAAAACCTGATCGAGATGGGGGTCATCGAGATGGGGGTCTTTCACTGCTGATTATCAGTATTTTCCTTTCCCCCAAAGTAATTAAGAAGAAAAGTCTGTTTGGATTGGGATCGCCAATGCGCAGATATCGCATTACATTACTTTGAAAATGCATAATTTGTGCACGTAGCGTCACTTCTAAGACAGCTTTTTATGACGTTTTGTGATTTATTTGATATTTAAGAAAGTATAGTAACTAGGCCGGCGAGATCTCCAGATGTAGTGTCCTCTGCGATATTTTTGTGGAATGTGTTGAAATACGGAGTATATAAAAACAACGCACGCACAATGACGGCGTTTTGGAACAATTTACACAAGGAAACGTCTAATGTAGACAAAAGGATTGGAATAGATGTGTCTTGAACGTGTTTTGTAGGGGCCTGAATTGTGGGCGTAGGGGAAATCATTGTTAACATCACCTGCGAGGGAAGTTGCTATTGCAATAATCAAGTGGACTTGAATAACTCAACTCGCAACGTTACAGTGAACTTGAATGGTGAAAGGATGTGAAACTGATGTGTACAGAGTATTGTTATGGGCATAAAAACGTGACGGTAGAAAAGAGAAAATCAAAGGCCAAGAAAACAATAGAATCGGATGCATCGACGACCGTTAGTCAAAAAACAACCTAAACCCATCGTTGAAGCGAGAGGAGAAAAAGACCGAGAGAGGGGGAGAGAGAGAGAGGGGGACAAGTTCAAGTGAACAGAAAGCGGAAAGAAAAAAGCGGTGAAAAAAGAGGAAAGAAAAATAAGATAAGAGAAACAAGGTACATGGAAAAATTAAAAAAGAGAAGTAGTAGATGAGCGAAAAGGAATAAAAAAGAGAAGGAAGAGCATAAATATAACTAAGTCGAACAGTTTCAAAGAAACAGAGAGACCAAAGTGAAAGCAAACACAGAGCGAAAGAGAGCCGAAGAAGGAAGAAGCCAGGAAACGTGAGGTCGCAGTCACGAGGCGTCCAGAGCGGAAGCGGCGTCGGCGGCCGCCAGGAATATTGGGCGCCACTCACTCACACTGTCACACACACACACACGCACACACACACACACACGCACACACACACACACACACCAGGGCCGCCGCTCCCTCCGCCACGCACACAGACGCGCGTTGGAGCGGCAATGACGCGGAAACTCCGTGTATGAATGGACCAGACGGATTCCTCCGGACGGACGCCGACGCCGACGACGCCGCGGCGGGCGCGCCGCCGGGCGATGCCGCCCACGCTTCACAGCGTCCGACCACCGACGGCCGTCTCCTCCGCTAGAAAGCTCTCCCTCAAGCCTCGCTCACCCATCGCCATCAGTCTCCACGTTTGACACTCTTCGTCTTCCTGTGTTGCCTGCTCATTGCCAGACATGTGGAATTATTAATGTAATCAATGAGTACTTGGAGCCACATATGAGAAGGTTTTGGCTTATTTTATCCACACTTCTTTATCCACGATGCATACAGCGTAACTCATCGAAACTAGTTTTCTCTAACATGGCTGACGTGTTTTACTTACAACGTCCCTGTATACACCTTACACTATATTTACTGTCTTCTCGGATATTGTGCGTTTCCTACTCTTCATCATTCACGATGGTTTGAATTCATAAGTGTTATACTGCTGGTTCCTTAATTTATACTGCCATAAATGGTTCTATCTGCATTCTTACTATTCTGTCTCGCTTGGCCCCTGCAATTGCTCCAGGCCCTTCATAAGGCACTGAACCTTTCTCAGTTGTCATCAAGACACTTGTATTTGACTCCATTATCTTCCACTTAAATTTTTCATGGAGTACCATCTTCTCGACATTATTGCTGTCACCCACGTTCGCATACGTTCTTTGACTCACCTTGCGCACATTTCTCTCACCCTCTCAACAAAGAGTATCTCTCACTTTTTTCTTCCCTGTCCACTCGCTTCTTTTCTTGTTTTCTTCTTCATTATCTCTTGCATCTGTTACCTTCCCATTCTTCTTATAATCCCTCCCATAATCCAATTACTACACTCACCTGCAGTTTGACAGTCATCTCCGCGACCAAACATCGCACCCCTTGGGATCTCGTGTTTTTCTCCCTGTGCGCGGCCCTCAGCCTCATAGCATCTCCCACAGCACTTGCATTTCCCCCGTCGCCGCTCGCGGTCTATACGGTCCCCGCCCTCTCCGTCACCGTAGCGCTCTCCGCCAGCGCTGTCACCCTGGCAAACTTCAGCGCCTGGGAACCGCGTCCGCGCTCTCCGGGTTGAAAAATGAACGTCGGTGACGACGTCGGTGGCGTCGGTGGCGGCGGCGGTGGCGGCGGCGGTGGCGGCGGCGGCGGCGGTGGCGGCGGCGGTGGCGGCGGCGGTGGCGGCGGTGGCGGCGGTGGCGGCGGTGGCGGCGGCGGTGGCGGCGGCGGTGGCGGCGGCGGCGGCGGTGGCGGCGGCGGTGGCGGCGGCGGTGGCGGCGGTGGCGGTGGCGGCGGGGTGGCGGCGACGGTGGCTGCGGCGGTGGCGGCGGTGGCGACGGTGGCGGCGGTGGCGGCGGTGGCGGCGGTGGCGGCGGTGGCGATGGTGGCGATGGTGGCGGCTGTGGCGGCGGTGGTTGCGAGGCAGGGGCGGTAGCCGCGGGGTGCTGGCAGGGACAAGGCGGCGGAAGGGACATGGACGGGAGCTTGGGTTGAGACTGGTGCAGGGCGCGGATGCGGCGAGGTAGGGTGGAATGGGAGGGAGGCGTGGCGGAGTGCTAGCTGTAGCTCACGGCAGCGCTCGCAGTAGTTGTGCGGTGAGAGATGGTGGATATGGTTGCCGCAGTGTTAGCGCAAGAGGCAGGCAAAAGGAACGCAGCCGACGAGAGAGGCGAAGGCAGAGGAAGAGGCGGTGGCGAAAGTGAGAGGAGAAGTGGTGACAAAGACGGGCAAATGGCAGAGGGGGAAAGGGGGCGAGGAGTGAACGCGGGTGTGGATGCAGAGGATGAGGAGGTGGACAGTGCCGGTGACAGAGGCTTTGGCGGACGTGGAAGCTCTGGCGTTGGCGGGGAGACGGAGAGGAAACTGGTTCGCAGCGCGGGGAGGGGTAGTTGGGCTGGGTGGGATCCTTGGCGTGCGTGGTGGGGCGCAGGTGGAAGTGTCGGCGACGGCGCGGTTGTAGGGCGGTGGGAGTGCTGGTGGCGCGACGGGGGTGCGCCAGGGGGCGGCGACGTGTATGCGCGAGCGGATGAGGACATCCGTGTGCTCCCTCCGACAGCCCCGACACTCGCGAGGAAGACGGAGCGACGTCGACAGTGGCGCGGGCGGCGGGGAAATTCCTTTCCGCGTTCGGAAATCCTCGCGTGGGCATTTGGCAATATGTGTCGGCGAAATACGAAACGCGCAGAACGACAGTGATTTGACGGAAGCTTTTGTCAAATGATTTTTTTGATGAAAGAGGCCTTGAATGAAAGATGCGTTCTGTTATCAGTCGAGTGTGGCTGTTTTCTGACGCCATGACGAGTGTCTCCAAAATTATCGATAATGCATTAAAGTTTCGTTAAAAAATGTACATTTTGTTTTAGAAAAAAAAGGCATCATTTAAAGTTCTAATTTTTACGAACGAATTTCATGCAGATTAGAAATATCTGATTTCAGTATTGTAGTTGTAGAAAGTCTCCGATAGAATTTTAGACTTTTGCAATTTTCGAAAATTTAGAGAATTTAACGTAAAACAGAGCTGTGTCTTTTTATAAGCTTTGCTCTATCCGATAAAGAAGTAATCGAAACGTTTGGAGTCCTGCAACATTGCGTATATTTCTCTATATTACGTATGTAGTATGCGAGAAAGTAAAAACGTATGAAAAACTACCACATTTAAAATTGGTAGGTTTAAACACTTTAGGTTAAAAGTTATTTTTTGTTGTTTACAAACATGGAAAACATGGAATACAAACAAAGAAAGCTATCTAAATTTTTCAAGGTTGCATTGAAATCTACATGTTGAAAAAACAGTAATGGTGAAGTATGTGGATCAAAAAATCATTCTCTGGAGAGTGTCATAGACAGCATTGGAATGGCGAATTGTTTGGTCTTCCGTGTTACCAGTTTTACGCTTGCAACCTGCCTGTCGTCTTTCCAACTAAGGACATCTTCCTTATATCGCATAATATTATCTCTATTTTCAGTAAACCTTTACCGTTTCTATCTCCGCCAGGTACCTCTCACGAGCGGGGCTCCGCCTCAGCCGAGACAAGCTCTAAGCTCCCGACTGGTCCCCGACATGCGTGTTAGGGTAACGCATGTAAGTGTGAGTGCAAGAAGAAAGGAGGGGCCAAAGATGATGAAGGAAGGACACCTGCGACCAATTTGTTAAGGAACATCTCCGCAATTTGCCTAGAATTGATCGTAGAAATCATGGAAATCTATCGGAGCTGCCGGCCGGTAGAAATCTCCTCTAGACCATGACGGAGTTCACGATACAAAGCTGCGGTAGAAAATTCGGCACTTCCGTGTTCAAACCCTATGGCTTGCAGTGGTAACGGCAATCATGTCTCTAAGCAATTGCAGATGGTGTACTCCTTGGATCAATGTCCCATCTGGTCAACCGTTGCACAACTTGACAACCACGTTTCAGTTGATTTCCCGTCTGCTCCCTCCTGAACACACTCAAGTTTCTATGTAATCAACAGTTGATCTTCTAAATAATAGAATTGTCGCATACGGCTCAATTAAAAAAAAGCTCATTATATCCAGATTGCTTCCTCCAGTTTCCATTGGATAATTACTCATATTTTCGATGTGCCATCTCCAGTTTCACATATTCTGCGACAATCATTAGCTCTACACATGCCTCTCCTTCCGACTCAACTACAAGCATTAAGTAACTAAGCACGGATTTCAAACAAAATGCAAACCGTCGCGTGAAATGAACACAACCTCATAACGAGCGTACACGAATTTCAGCTAATTCATCATTTAGAATTAAGAAACTACAAACTTCCTAAAATGCTTTATTGAGGATGTATATGTCTATTGCAGATACACAATTCACAAATTACTCCAAAGGAAACAAATTGAAGTTGGCCAGAAATGTGCGACATTAACGCTCAACGTTCTCAAATGAGGATGGGTTAAAAGAAACACATTACATCTATCTTTCCATTCACATGTATCATCTTTCCACCATATATTTTACGTCGGCGTTCTCCTCATACCTGAACAAGCTACTTCTTTTACGGTTCATATTCATGCGATTTTTCAATATGACTTCTTCTTCCTTCATTTAGCACTTCCATCTCTTGCCTCCTCTTGTTTTAAATTTTTGCTGAAATTCTACCAGTTTCAATTCTGATAGAAACAACAGCGCCAAGCAAGCAGTAGAGAGTGTGTAGTGATGTTTTGTGAGAAATGAGCTGCTATCACCATGATTTCTGCACATTTACTATAACCGCTTACTGTAGTAAACGTATTCCGTGCCATTTTAAGAAAATTCCCTTTTATTGAGTTCTGATTTACCAAAGATTTCAGAGTCTTTTTCAAATCAGACTACTTCACAGAAAACTTTCTACATTGAATAAAATTACCTACTTCCTTGGACATATTACGTAACTTTCATAGACACCTCCAAACATTTTAAATTCTCTCCAGTAAAATTTGCAAAAAGGCAGATGAAAACTAACATCCTTGTACCTCCATATTATAGTTCCTATCTTACTGATTGTTCTTCTACTAGATTCATCCATCATGATGCTTCCTCAATCCTCGTTCCATTCATCTTACGTCGCATTCCACTACATCTCCGCGTCGTGACACTATTACCAGCGCCACGTTCCCCCTCCCCACTACCTCCGATGGCACTTCCGCTGATGCCCCTTCCCCTCCTAGCTTTCGCAGTCGCCGCCAACGCCGCCGCCTCCTCCTCCTCGCTCTCGCCGCGTGAATGGGCGACATCCCAAGACATAACCCAATTACGCCTCTGGCGCGAGCGGGCTCGTCCTTCGGATGGAGGTCGCGTCCGGGGGGCGGGGCGGTGGTGGCGGTGGAGGTGGAGGAGGTGGTGGTGGTGGTGGCGGTAGCAATGGCAGCGGTGGTGGTGGTGTAGTGGCGGCGACGGCGACGACGACGGTGGTGGTGGTGGCGACGGCGGCAGTGGTGGGGGGGTGGCGGCAGAGGCGGGTATGGGGGCAGGGGCAGCGGGGATGGTGGCGGTGCCAGCGGGGATGGCGGCGATGGTGAGGATGGTGGCGATGGCGGCAGTAGTGGCAGGGGAGGAGATATTGGCAGCGAAGGTGGCGACGGGGGTGGTGGAGAAAGGGGTGGCAGAGGCGGCGGAGGAGATGGCGAAGGCGGAGGCAGAGGCGGCGCGGCGGAGCGACGCAGCGCGACGCGGCGCCATTCAGCCGGATCGCCATTCAGGGGCGCCGAGTGGCGCAGTCAATACGAGGGCGGTGGCCCCCGCGCCCGCCAGCGCACCACGTGCTCAGAGGCCGCTATTACACAGTTCCTGTCAGTTGGTCGTTGATAGGACAGCGAACTAGTATTTTTCAACAGGGTACTTGATCATTATATTCCTAAATAGTTTATCGAGAGGCACCGAGTAAAAACGCTATTTCCATAATATATATTACAACGGTGAATGTTTTGTACACCTGAACTGTGAATTCCTGGTGTTTTTTCAATCAAGTCTATCTTATACATATCTCCTAAAACAGTTTTTTACCTCATATATTCGCTTTTAAGCTTCTTGCAATTTATGCATGTACTTAAATGGAGTAGGAAGTGTGTTTAATAATGTATCATGTTATGCGATAGCACATAATATGCAATGCAAAAAGAAACAAAGGAGTATTCTAGTTGTTGATAGTAACTATGTTTAGTTTTCTGAGTGGAATAAAACGGAGTATCTTCTTACAAAAACCTGTTGTATGTATTGGATCAGAGCTACAGGACAGCAATAGATTGATAAACTGAGCTTGTTATTCAACAGGAAGAAAGTACAAAAGGACAAAAAAGTGTAACGATCATTGTTTTTGAAAGTACACTTCCAAACACACATTTAATAACTCCCAAACATTACAGCATGTGTATATATATGACAATCTTCCTTCGTACAAAAGAATTGTTATAATGTTATTTGTTCCGACGGTAGTTTACAGCGAGACAGTTTCCTAATCTACATACAGATATATACTGGTTTGCGAGGATCGAGACGGCAGTAGCTGGTGTAAACAGAACTTACCCATCAAATCGACCAAGTGAAAAAAGTAATTCTTCATCACACTTCGCCACGTCGGGCGTTGGCGTCACAAACGTCGAGAAGTCTTTCACTAAGAATTAGTTGTATACTAGTGGCGTGCACCAGTAAATATTCTGCTGCACAAAACCACACAAAATGGTTTTCCTAAACGAAGCCTGCACTCTGTTCAAGAAAAATAAAATAGGATCTTGTAACACGTAGTACATTAAACACTCTCCTAACAAATATTTTACAAACTTTGTTGAGGAGTACATTAGAAACAATTACTGTGTTGAGTACTGTAGCTTATTCGGATACACATTACAATAGTTCTTTACAGATTAAGATCACAAAAGTTGTTCCAGAATTCAAAATGAGAATAGCAAATATTTAATGAGGGGCCACCTCGTCTTTGGAGCCAAGCTGCCGCACGATATCTACTATTTCCTAAATCGTGACATAATAGTGACATACCGTGTTTGAGAAAGACGGTAGGTGCAGAAAGAAAAATAGAATAATACGATCTAATATGTTTATTTTCACAAAAAATAAACTGATTCAACTTTTTTTATTTTTCACGAGATTCTGGATGTATAGGGGGCCATTTTAATCTACCGGAGCAAGTATTCCGAAAACTACACATAGAATGAAAAAAAGGGTAATAAAAGTTGCTTGTTTTGGCAGGGGACATCCAATGATATTAAGCTCCACCCCTTAGCCAGCAGCTTAGTTGGTGAATAATGGTGCACCAGGATATCCATTTTAAAAATATCGTTTACATTTACTTTTATTTTTCTGATATCATCTTTCTTTCTCGAAATATCCCCATTTTTTGATGATTTTTAACCAATTTAATTTTTATCGATTACAGCGCCGTCAGCCAAAATGTCTTTAATCATAAATCAAATAGGGTTATTTTTTTCTGGAGATTGCAAATCTGCAAGAAAAAATGGGAATTGCAATTTAATATTTTTATCTTCCCCCTCCTCCACCCCTAGGGGCTGTGGGTAGGGTATTGTTTGGTATCATTGGATGTCCCCTGCCAAAACAAGCAACTTTTATTACCCCTTCTTTTGATCCGATGTGTAGTTTTCGGGAGATTTGCTCCGATAGATTAAAATGGCCCATTCAGTATAACGAAATCATTGCACCTCCTCGCATGAACAATATGATCAACATGACCAGCATAATTATTTCTCAATTTCAGCGCGCATACGAAGTTAGTAATATAGATAATCTGTGCCATGAGCTGCATCTCGTCAGCGACAGCAGCGTATTCGACGGCCGCGCAGTATCCTCAATAATATTTCGTTTATTGAAGTATTCTTTAAAAAGTGCCAGCTGTTTGTTTGTTTGTGTATTTTTCACCAGGTTCTGGGTATCTAAGGGAACCATGGACACAACCCATATGCTAATCTCAATTAGTTTAATCTCAATTTCAGCGCCCATTCAATAATGATAAAATATGGATTGGATCCACCGTAATACACAAAATTTTAATATTTAATTGACAGAATGTTAATGTCTCGTCAACTTGATATCCACAAGCGCAATTTACATCACCGTTTTTAGCAGAGGACAGTTTTACCAGACGGCTGCAGGATTTCTGACACAATCTAGATAGCTCGGTCGAATTCAGTAAATGTCTCCATTTCGACACACACAGGCTACGGCCAGAGTGGATCCGTTTTCGCCCGAATTCGCGTTCGGCAGAACACGGCCGTTTACGGTCGAATATTTCAAATCCTCACTAGAGCGCAGGCCACATTGCATCCGACAAGTTCTGGCGAATACGGCGGAACTTTGAAATAGGCAGACAGATATCAAATGAATTTGATATATTTGGCCCATCTGAGCTGTCGGCGATGGATGTTGAAAAGCTGGTTTCACTTGGACACGAACGAGATGCTCTGTGGAAGACATCAGATTCCAGTTATCACATCAGGGACAAAAGAAGGAAATTAGGGAATAAAATCGCAGGAGTGGGCAAAACTAATACGAAACGTGTTGCAAACATAAGACACAACCTCACATACCTTATGGTTGTGAACAGTCGTTAGTCTGCAGTAACGCATTTTCTGAAATTCGACCTTTTTTCAATGCCATCTCCAATTGCTCCAAGTATGTAAAAAAAGTATTAAGCGACATTCTTGTGTATTCGAAAAATTTCACTGGTTGTTTCAGTAATTGGTAATATAAGATATGAAGTTCACCAGTATTTTCGCGATCGGCGAAAATAGATTTCACCCTCTTCAGATCTCTCAGCAAGCAGTTGTAATCTTCTCGGTTCCATTTGATGCCACTTATACTCAATAATTCATAGATAGATGTCTATTGCAGTCGGATGCAGTGTGACCACTCACGTGGGCAGAATCAGTCGGCCGTTCTCACGCGAACTTTTCTTCGGACGAAAGCAGATCCATTCTGACCGTATTCTTAGCGCGGTTGGCAGCTTGATAGTGGCGCTGGTACGTCACACTCAACACTGACACTGACGGCGTCAATGTGTTTTCGAAAAGGCAATGTTTTTGACCGCGGTAACAACGGTAACTCGGCGCGATACGCGTTCTGTCTTAGAATCCTGACGGAAAGTTCATGTTTGCTGCAGTATTAAATCGAATTTTCAGAGTTATTACTTTGCTGACACAGAAAAGAAGATCGTCTTTGTTTTCTCTACGTATGGTGCCACGAAACTATTTATATGTACCATGTGCAGGTACAAAAATGCTTCTTGCAAATGACCCGACAATAAGGCGAACTTCCTCGTCCAGCAAATTCCTGGTCCAGCTTGCCATGAAGCGAAGTCTTGGCGGGGCTCTGGTCTTCCGCCGCCACAATAAAAATGACCGAAATATTCTTTTGCTTTTTCAACATATCTATATTCAATCAATATTCTTTATAAAACTGATTCTCTCCTTCTTATAAGGAGGTTGACAGTAATCTTTGCCAAAATAATTCGTATTTCATTTTATGGATTTTGATGCTCTGGCAGTTGTTTATGTCATGACCATAAATATGAGCCACATTTATTGTACTTTACGGACATTTCTTTTGGTTTATTTTGTTCATTCAATATGCATTACGTCGTATTTTACGACACAAAATATAATTAATCAATAATAATTTTTGACATTGTTTTCGTGAAAGGTTTAATTTGCAGTATAACAAATTCCATGAATATTAATTGTGCCATTAAAACTGATATACTCAAATTCCATCTATTAGGAACTTGACTCTATCGACTTTTTGAATGTCCACTGTTTTTAGGACTGCTGTTGCACACAAATGTTGATGTTGATTTATTTGGAAATACCAGTGTTATTTTAATATTATTTGATGTTTATATGTCTGATCGTATTATTTTATATTCATTAAATTATATTATAGTCTGAAGATGAGGAAAATAGTCCTGGAAACTCTATCTAAACGAAATGCACAATAAGGTAAATTATATATATATATATATATATATATATATATTTCATACAAGTAATAATAGTCTGTTTTCAATATATGGGCCAAATGGAATACAATTTAATGACTATTTTTATATGAATTTATCTAATTTTTAAAAAGATTATTAAAGGAAATAATAATATTGATAATAAACATTTATTAGGAGATACAGAGATGAAAAGGAAACCAACTTAAAACATTGTAATTCCTTAATAAACAAATTAAGATTCAGTCATTTGTATTTGTATTAATACTAAGAAAGAACAAATATACGTGTCAATCAAATTGGTCTAATCAAGTTATTCCTCGCAGAAAATGTTTGAAACGGAATTTCATGAACGCTGGTTGCATGCTTCAGATTACCAGCTTTCAAGTGACACACAAAATGACGTGATTGTTACTTAGTGCACTCTATTACAATGAATTACTTCCACATGGTCTTATTCTATTTGAAACGTTACTGGATGTATTTGCTTGCTGCAGTGAACTGTTGCGTGGCATTGGTTGAATGTTAATCGTATTTTGAAATTACAGTGATATTACGCTACTTTGTATTCAGCTACCGTTTATCATAATGAGTTTAAGTGGTGGGTAAACAAACCGTTCAATACATTGACTGCTCATCCAACAAACGATGTTAGGACATTGTCAAATATACGAAATAGTAAGATTATAATTATTAGGTTGCAGTACAACTGGCACTCGCAGTACAACCCTTCAACGGTTCATGATTAACACAATATCATCTGTCCTTCATTACATAGTTACAGCCGGACAAGATAATCCGTCTCAATGATTTTTTCTTGCAATATCATTACACGAAGGCCCATTCAAAAATTGTTGATTCCACGCATATTATAAAAAATCTCATCAATTAATTTAAGTAGTATTTCTCAACATCAAAATGAATAAAATTGAACCTACCGGTAACAACTCTCCAGATGGCTCACCAGAAGCCGAAATTCCTGAAAACAAAGACAAATTAAATGTAAATAAAATGAACAGTCAATGAAATCAATGCAAGTTTATAAACTACATTTTCACAGTACCAGTTGCATCTCCATTGTCATTCACGCTTCAGGTCGGATTAATTTACAAAGGTAATGTATCGGAAGCCCAGTCATGTAAACACCGCGTCGAATATTCAGAAACAGTGAATAAAGCTGTTTTTGTTATCTCTTAATTACAATAATTAATTTCGACAATTTAAACAAATGCGCGAGATTTGTGCGGTAAGTCGATTAATGTAATCTACGTTACGGGCGAGCGCGCATGCAATCTAACACACACATGCATCATCGAACAATAAGCGCGACGATACGCCAATGCACTACAAAAGGCGTCTATTGGGAACACAACTCTGTCGCGGCTTTGCCGAAGTGAATCCGACATCGCACAGATAACGTGTCAAAAAAAAATGTAAATTAAAAAAAGTAGCTATAGTCACGAAAATAGAAAACAATTCATCCGTCCACTGCAGAGGTCACAGGAAGTGATTTGGATATTCTCTAGAGATAAACCCTAGGACCGTGTTGACCGCGAAATGCTACTATGTCAATGGAAATTACATTTATTTCCTTTTGCCTTACAACAGAACGCATATGAAACATGGTTGAATATTTCTATGACTGTTCACAATAGACCATTACATTTCTTTATTGTTTTTGAAATTACCATCTCTGGTTCTCGTAAGAGAGGTTTCACGACAGTAAACATTATTTTCAATTTTTTACTTTATGTAATCCAGTACGGACAAATCAATATATACGCCTGACTTCTGCTCTAATAAATGTAGTGTAGTAAATAAAAAGCAATATCAAATATAATACTCATTTTTCTCTCCACAAAAATGATTTCACAGATAAATCACTCCTTTTATTTCTGTCATATTACCAAAGTGGAGAAAAGAACGTCTGAGACTGTGAAATGTTTTGAGTGGAAAATGTTGTACTAATATAATATATTAGGAACGAACGAACACATCACTTTAGTTTAATTATGAACTTTGCTGGTCAATTATCTTCCCTGATGAGTAATTCTTATCCGGGAAAATTCCTTTAACTTGGATCACACAGTATCTTTCAAATATTCAAAAATACCTTAATAAAAAGTAAAAATACCCAATCCATTCAAATCTAGTAATTCCGAAGCACTGTCACCGTCTTTTTCAGGTATTTACTTTATTTTCCGTCACATTCTATGACCTCAGATTCGTGGGCTTTACAGCAACTTCGTCTTCCCCTCATGCGCTTCCTCCTCGCGCCTTTCTTTCCTTCCTGGGGCTTTATCTCGGCCTCCTGACGTGGCGTCCTTGGTCTTCCGTCCCAGACGGAGTGGGAGGTCGTCACCCCGAGGGGGAGGCGGGGCGGTGCGGGTGGGTCTGAGCAGGCTTCCGCCGCCGCAAACCGGCCGAGAAATTAGATCCGTCGCGGCGAGGCGGGCGCGCCCGCGCCCAATATCCGACTGCGCAGCACCGCCGCCGGCCCCGCCCCACCCCCGCCTGGCCCCGCCCCCGTTAGTCATTCTCACACCCGTAGTGCAATACCCTTCTGGGAACTCGTCTCGTTTCGTCCTGACTCGGCCCCTCTCTTCCGACACCCCATCACGTTCCGAGCCTTCTCGTCCCGTTTCGTCCCGTTTCGTTTCGTCTCGTCCCGATTCGTCTCGTCCCGATTCGTCTCGTCCCGATTTGTCTCGTCCCGATTCGTCTCGTCCCGATTCGTCTCGTCCCGATTCGTCTCGTCCCGATTCGTCTCGTCCCGATTTGTCTCGTCCAGATTCGTCTCGTCCAGATTCGTCTCGTCCCGATTCGTCTCGTCCCGATTCGTCTCGTCCCGATTTGTCTCGTCCCGATTCGTCTCGTCCCGATTCGTCTCGTCCCGATTCGTCTCGTCCCGATTCGTCTCGTCCCGATTCGTCTCGTCCCGATTTGTCTCGTCCAGATTCGTCTCGTCCAGATTCGTCTCGTCCCGATTCGTCTCGTCCCGATTTGTCTCGTCCCGATTCGTCTCGTCCCGATTCGTCTCGTCCCGATTCGTCTCGTCCCGATTCGTCTCGTCCCGATTTGTCTCGTCCCGATTCGTCTCGTCCCGATTCGTCTCGTCCCGATTCGTCTCGTCCCGATTCGTCTCGTCCCGATTCGTCTCGTCCCGATTCTTCTCGTCCCGATTCGTCTCGTCCCGATTCGTCTCGTCCCGATTCGCCTCGTCCCAATTCGTCTCGTCCCGATTCGTCTCGTCTCGGAAGAGAACGTGTAGCATGGTCAGACATGGCTGATACGCCAATAATAATAATAATAATAATAATAATAATAATAATAATAATAATAATAATAATAATAATAATAACTCCACCTAGGGAGTACACGACCTTGGAGTTGGTGGTGGAGCTTGAGTACCCCCATGAGCCTGAGAGCTATGTCAGTGGTAGCCTAGCTACCGGTAGGGCCTCCCTTGCTGAATAGGTTGAAGGTGAGGGGTCAGACGAAGAAGTACTCCATTTTGAGGAGAGTGGGGAGTAAGCAGAGGGGGAAGGGTCATGAACCTTTGGACTTCCTGTTATCGGCCCATGGAGGGTACAGGAGAGAAACTGGGTTGGCACACCAGGCCACTGATTAGAGTGGAGGCCCGAACCTTGCATTAGCCAGCGAAGGAGGCTGCCTTCAGCAGTCAGTGAAAATCCCGTAGGGTTTAGTAATGCCGACTGGCGATCGGAGGGACCCCTTGCTGGGCCCTGCGGGGGGATGCCCCGAGGCCACTGTGGGTCGCAGTAACGGATCGCAGGAAACAACCCAAAGGTTAAATGTGATCTGTGAACTCGAACTTGCTACCTGCGAATCTTCACTTGAAACCAATGAGCAAAATGAATAGAACAAGCAATGTAATGAACCTTAACGTGCCTTGTTCTACCAATGTCCCATACCTGCTCAGAAACCGAGCTAATGTCACCTTGTCGACATCTGGCTATCCCACGGATGTTAGTCCCAGGGACCCAGAGCCGGCAGTAGCTCGAAGCCATCGTCAGAGATGGACCCGGGATGAATTAATGGAGGTGATGTGGTGCTTTTACTATGCAAAAGCGAAAAATGGGGGCTCAGAAATAGAAGTTTTTAAGATATGGAGAGAGCGGAACCCAGATATGAGACCTACCCTAGACTCAAAGAAGCTTGCCAGTCAACGACGATACATACTCAGCAGTGGAAGATTCACATCAGAACAACTTGCAGACATCCAGAGAAACGCAGAGTATGTTCACCAATCAAACCATCCACATGACGAACATTTAGAACCATCTAATATCCCTGAAAACGATGATCCCCTTCAAGGTTCATCTCTTCCAAATGAAACATTCGTCAGTGGTGAAAATTCATCTGGCCATGCGTCACACGATAAGGACATGATGCGGAACCTCCTCCGACGCGAGATAGAGCGAGTTCGTCTACTTCCATTCGAATCTCGTGCATCGTTGAGGAGAATTTACGAAAATGCTAAAGCTAAGAGAGTGATAGAAACAGCGAATTCTGTCTTAAATGAGGTTGTACAGGCCTCAAGTAGAGATCTAGATATTACTGAAATCAATCACATCGTGTATGCAACTGGATATCTAGTATCTCAGATAATCTTGGGGCCAGCCAAGAACACCGATGGCCGACAGCCAGACAGAGTAAAAAGCTCCGTACCTTCATGGATGAAAAGAATTATGAAGCGGATAGCCGACACACGGCGTGAAATATCACTCCTAGCCGAGGCATCTTCTAAGTCAAACCACACGTATAAAGTTCAACAAAAAATACTCCATGTTGAACAAAAATTCCTAATTGACAATGACACAACAAGGCTAATGGTAGCTGAAAAGCTAAAAGAAAAAATCCAAGCATGGGCTCAACGAATAAGACGGTACAAACGTAGAATCGATTTCCGTGTACAGAACCGGTTGTTTGAAACAGACGCGAAGAGATTCTATCGCAGTCTGACTCAAAAACCGAACGGCAATGCTGCCCCTCCTTCAAAGATGACGTCGAAACATTTTGGTCAGGAATCTGGGAGGAAACCAGATCGTACAACAAAGACGCATCGTGGCTCCAATCTGAAGTTGATGCTGCCAATGGACTCGTGGAAACAGAGGAACATGTTCAAGAATTCTCGAAAGAGGACCTATGCCAAACAATTAAGAATATTGGAAACTGGAAATCCCCTGGGGTTGATAAGATCCAGATTTATTGGATTAAGAAATTAACAGCACTACATTCTCATCTTGCAAAGGCTGTTAATAAAATTTTAGAAAACCCTAACGAACTCCCCGAATGGCTCACTCGCGGCATCACGTATTTGCTACCCAAAGGAGGAGACAGCTCTTTGGCGAAGAACTACAGGCCAATTACTTGCCTGCCAGTAATGTACAAACTTATAACTGCAGCCATTGCTGACAAAATGTATAGGCACCTAGAGAAGAACCATCTGTTGCCAGTTGAACAGAAAGGATGTCGTAAAGGTTCCTATGGCTGTAAGGAAATCTTGCTTCTGAATAAAATAATTTTGAATGATGTAAAGAAACGAAAACGTAATTTAAGCATGGCTTGGATTGACTACCAGAAAGCCTTTGACAGTGTACCACACGATTGGATTTTGAAGACCCTGGAGATCTATCGATTTCATCCTAGACTTGTTGAGTTTTGCAAGGCTAGTATGAAGTCGTGGAGTACCAGGTTACTAATACACAGCGGAAAGGGAGTAGTAGAAACCAGAAGTATTCAGATTAACAGGGGAATTTTTCAAGGAGATTCACTATCCCCTCTGTTGTTTTGCATTAGTTTGATTCCTCTATCAAGACAGCTGTCGCACACTGACTTTGGTTACAAGCTCCATGGTGATGAAAGGCCTGTATCACATTTATTTTACATGGATGATCTTAAAGTGTTTGCTAAGAATGAAGCGATTCTCTCCCAAATGCTGTCTGTCATCAATGAATTTAGCAATGACATCTGCATGAAGTTTGGTCTTGACAAGTGTGCAAAAGTCAACTTAAAAAGAGGCAAAATGACAACGTCAGAGAACATTGAAGTTGATAGACACACTGTGATTCAAGATCTTGAGCCAGGTAAAACTTACAAATATCTGGGCATTGAAGAATGTGAGACCATCTCGAACGACACAATGAAAGAGAGAATTCGCAGGGAGTATTATAGACGAGTGAGACTTGTCCTGCAGTCCGCTCTGAACTCAAGGAATAAAATATCAGCAATAGGTAGTTTGGCGGTGCCTGTAGCCGAATACAGTTTCGGACTAGTAGACTGGACTGAACAGGAAATTCGCATCATGGATCGAAAAACCAGAAAACTGCTTACAATGCATTATGTCGCCCACCCCCGAGCTGATGTACATAGACTTTATGTTTCACGTAAGGAAGGAGGAAGAGGCCTGAGACAAATTGAAGCCTCCTGGCACAATGCAATAACCGGGATGGGAAAGTATGTAGTCAGCCATCAAGATGACCCACTAATGAGGCAGGTCATGAAATCTGACCGAAGAATGGGAAACAGAGGCATTGTAAGTGTAGCAAGAAGCATTGCGAACAAGACTATGCAAGACACCCAGAATGACAGAGACACTGAACTTCTGATGCTACTTAACATGAAATTTGAGACACAGAAAATGTTAAAGAAATCGTGGAGAGACAAACCACTCCACGGACAATACCTAAAAAGAATGGACAAGGTGCAGATCAATAAAGATCAATCATTTATGTGGCTTAAAAGGGGAAGAATGAAGCCAGAATCGGAAGCACTTGTAATAGCTGCCCAAGATCAGGCCTTGAGAACACGACATTATGATAAAGCGGTTCTCAAAATTTCCCAAGATGATAAATGCCGCATCTGTCAGGAACACGTAGAAACCATTGATCATATTGTCTCAGCTTGTCCAATTCTAGCAAAGACCGAATATTTGAAAAGACACGACAGGGTGTGTAGCTACCTCCACTGGCAGGTCTGTACCGCCCTCGAAGTTCCAAACACATGCCCCAAGTGGTACGAACACTCACCGAAACCGGTGACGTCTGTTGGATTGTGTACGATATTGTACGACCAACAAATTCAAACTGATCGCACGATAGCAGCAAACAAACCGGATATAGTCATCCGGGATATGGAGAAAAAATCATGTTTACTTGTCGATGTTGCTGTACCTTGCGATCAAAACGTCGTTACCAAAGAGGCAGAGAAACGTCTTAAATACAAGAGTTTGGAAATCGAGATCAGCCGAATGTGGGGCGTAAAAGCACAGGTCGTACCGATAGTTATCGGAGCTCTGGGATTTGTTCCGCAAAATTTGAGTAAGAACTTGTCTAAACTCCCAGGTAATTCAAAGGACTGGGAAGTGCAAGAAATAGCTTTATTTGGAACAGCCCACATTTTGCGCAAAGTACTGTAGAGGCACCGATAGTCCCTAGATCTACTCCTTAGGTAGCTGGTTGCAACCTGGAGTAGATTTTATATTCAGCCGACTTATAACATCTTTAGTCGTGATGTAATGGAAAAATAATAATAATAAAAACAACAACAACAACCGAGTCTCCTGAAGTACACGTTCTCTGTACGTCATTCGCCAAGTTCCATTTGCCACTAGAGTTCGTCTTTGCTTCATTTGGAAGCATATTTCCTGACAACTAGATTTGTACCGCTTTTCCTTATTGGGATATCCAACGATGTCAAACATCCAAATTTTTCTCATTTCTCGCCAGCCGCTGTACTAGCCATCCTCCTCCTGTTTACCATGCACTCCGTTCTTTCCAGGACATTTCTTGTCGTCCTCCGCAGTGCATATTTACACGGTCTGTAATTAGCTAACCAGAATGTGATTCCTAAGGTTTCCGAACTCTCTCTGATCATCACAATCACAACTAAATCGCAACACGTTCTTATTTCCGTTTTATACGATCCAATTCGTTTCTTTCCTGCCCTTCTTCACTGCCTGAAATTTACTCATTTTCACTCTACTTCGCTTCCATCTTGCACATTAATCCCTCGCACGCTGTCACTTTTCGTTCAGCCCACCACTTTTCCAGTGCGACAGATCCCACTTCTCACCTATCGCACCGTAATGGGCCTCTCATGTTGCCTTTCCCTCCGCTCAAAGCCACCTGCAGCAACGTCATTCGTCCCCCGCGCCGTTCCACGCTCTCTGTCCCCGCCCATGCTCGTGCCTCCCAATGCCGCTCGCTTCTCGTCGCGATAGCCCAGCGCCGCCGCGCCCCCGCCCCCGGTGGCCCTGCCTGCAGCCCGCACTCGGCGCGTCTGTCGCAATTCGCCGCAGACGCCGCGGCAGGCCGCCACGCCCCCTTCGACGCTCTATTCGCGACGCGGTGCCGCGCCGTGACCCGCACTCCGCCCGACGCGCGCCACCCCCGCCTCCCCGCTCACCCACACACACACGAGGCCCCGCTGGTGACACGCCCGCCCCTTCCATCGCCACCACGTCCCTGAGCTTGGAGACACCCGCTGCCGTTTCCACTGCTACATCGGCCGCCACCGCTGCCCCCCCCCCCACAACGTTCTGCCGACGCCCAGCTCTCCCCTTCGCTCGCCCCCCCCCCGCACTCTTAGATCTCCACTGATACACGCCAGAGAGATGGCTCAGTGCATCAACTGATGTCACTGCAGTCCCTCTGACGGGGAGGTCCTAGGTTTGAGTCCCGACGGTGGCAAGATTTTCGATACTAGATTTTCAGTTAGGTCGAATTCAGTCGCTGTCTGGAGGAGAATTCTAGCGGCCGGCTGCTCTGATCGGTAGTTTTCCGGGGTTTCTCCGATCGACACCAGGCGAATGCCGGAGCAGTACCGACCCTAACACACGGGCCACGGACTGCGCGCGATCTTTCCTTCCTCTTCCTTGTCCTATCCTCACCCCTTACACACACACTAACATGCACTACACTACCACAAATGCTGGGAGACCAGTCGGGAGCTTAGAGCTTGTCCCGGCTGGGGTGGTGCCCCGCTGGTGGGAGATACTGGTTGATGGAGAAAACCCCGCTAGTCGACATTTGGTCGGCGCCGGATCTCGTCATCTAGCGGGAAAAAGACGCACTGCCACTTGCCGAGGAAAAACACGCACAACACTTACGGGACTAATGACCTCTGTAGTTGACGCACCCGGAATCACAAACAATCAATCAATCAACTGATACATCCACTTCTGCGTCGGCCGCCACCGCCGCCGTGACCCGCTCCCCCCGCCCACCACCCATGTCTTGTCCGTGCACCCATTCGATAGACACACCTCCCCGCGATGCCCGCTGCCGCATCAACTGCTGGTTCGGGAGCCACCACCGCCTCCCTCCCTGCTAGAGCCTCCACCATACTTGCCCCTGCTCTGCCCAACCATTCTATCACCATACCCCCTGCACCCCTAGGTGTCGGTTGCCTCATCCACTGTTGCTTCGGTCGCGACCCCTCCCCGCTCCACGCCCCCCTCCACAAACACACGATGTCTTACCCGCTCCCCGTGCGCCCCTTCAAGCGCCTCACTCTCTTGCACTCCAAGATGCTTGCTGATACCGCACCCACCGCAATTTCTACCACCCTACTCTTTCTACCGTCCCACCCGCTGCTGCTCCAGCTAATGTAAATCTCCCATCTCGCCTCACTCGCTTCTTCCACCATCAACTTGCCCAAGGTCTCGCTCAATGTTCCTGTCCATCGCTCACTCAGCACATATCTCGCTGCCTCGCCTACTTCCCCACTCGGCGCCTAGGCCACTGACTATTCCGCCGCATTACCTGCACCTCCCTCCGCCCGCACATCAGTCTGCCGGACCACCAGGAGAGGATAGAACAAGGAAGAGGTAGGGAAGATCGCGAGCGATCCGTGGCCCGTTTGTTAAGGTACTGATCCGGCATTAGACCAGAGTTGATCGGAGAAACCACGGAAAACTACCGATCAGAGCCGCCGGCCGCTGGAATTCTCCTCCATACAGCGACTGAATTCGACCTAGCTGAAAAGCTAGTGTCGAAAATCCTGCCACCGTCGGCACTCGAACCTAGGACCCCCGGTCAGAGAGTCTGCAGTGATGACAGTTGATGGATGCTCTGAGACATCTGTCCCAGTCCACTGCCACATATGCTGTCACACAATCAGTCAAACATCCCCGGCCTCCCCTCCCTCCGAGCCATCATTTTGGCACCGCTGTCACCACCCCCTTATTGGGCACACCCCATTCTCTGACATGCCCTCATCATAACAGACATCTCCGTCCGTTTGACTCCCCTCGTTTCATTCTTACCACAATTCGTAATACTGACCAACCAATACCATACCGTCGTTCACTAATTTACAATTTTTTAAACCCATGTATCGCTGTAGCTCTCAACACCGTCGTTCTTATCAGCACCCCATTATCGCCTCTTCAAATACCGTCACTCGCGCCCTCATCCTCGGTCCTGCCCTTGTCAACGCTTTCGACGTCCCTCTGCTTCCAGTCCCTGACTGAATTCATCTCGTCTCTCAACTGTTCGCTTTCAACTCTTTACTACGTCACAAAGGTGAAAACTGCTGGCCTCAGCTCCGGGATCGATATCCCGTCACTCTTCTTTATTTGGTTTCAGAGCAGTTATTGCCCACTCACGTGGTAAAAGCTTGTTTCATTCATATTATCATATTACCCCGTCTGTTTCTGCTCTATGTTTCCATACCATCCTTCTTCGGTATACTTAATTCTAATTTTTTATATGCATTTTTCATTACAGAGATTTCATTACGGAGATTACAGCGAGTAAGTTTTGCTTATTGTTGCAAAATTCAAATCATTAGCGGAAGTTTTCTCTTTTGTTTTACTTCTCTCTCTCTCGAAGTACTTCGATAGAGCTCAAGATAGAGTGCTCTATTAACTTCTTGGCTAAGTTACTCTCTCGCGTTCTTAGATACACTTACGCAGTGTGGACGTGGAAGCTACTTCAGTCCTGTTACGGTAAGCACTTGCTTAAGTTGCGGTTCGGAAACCATTTCCGCCAAAGTCTGTAACTCCATCAGTTCCCACAAAGAGGATTTTGTTCCTCAGTTCCTTCTCCTTCCTTCTGTAGCATCGCTTCCCCCAGTCTCAAGAGTTTCTCTGAACATTTATCTATGTAATTTCAACAATATTTTTATCTATAATTTTTATTCACATAATATAAAAGTCTTTTTAAATTCAAACATTTTGCTTCAATAATCATTGCACTTTGTATTTGTTTTGGTCAGTAAAACGTAATTTATGTAACTACTGTTAATTATATGTTTCTTCTGTGTATAATCATTACAATTATTAAATTTTAATTCAAATTTTCATTTTGTTCTCGGAATGGTTTACAAAATATGTATCAATTGCACTGTTGCAAATGTCTCAAATAAGGGGGAAAATGTGGCCAACAAAAATCACCATGTTCACATGTTCAGAAGACAAACATATTACATATTACGAATACGTATTGCTGAATAAATTATTCTATTAGCACTCAAAATATATTTAAACATTTTTCTATCCGTATTTACCCTATAAGTATGAACGTGTCCCTAACAACATCACACTGACTCACAAATATAGAAATCACATATACCTGAATTACATTCTTATCGCGTGGATAGCACTGACAATTTACATTTTTCATTCTCCTTCGTTTTCATTAAATTTTAATATTAGAATCTTTACCAATGACATTTCAATTGACATTGTACTTAATTAAACATTTATAAAAATTGGCAATATTTCAAGCGTGCTCTGAATAGGGTGGCGAGCTTCTGTACACTCGCCGTACGCCGACTGCTTGTCGTCTATTCCCCCAATCTGCCGTCGTCCTTGTCGCCCCACCGTCCTAATGCCATATTGGACTGGCCACGCCTCTGCCGTCGCCAAACGCTATCGTCCCCTCGCCCCCAAAATCCCCGTCAGCTTTGCCATCCCCGCCTTTTAGCAACACACGGCGCCCTAGCCTCCCCGCCACCTGTCCCACCTTCCCCATAGCTACTCAACCCCCATTGCCTGGCCGTCTCACTTTCGCTGCCTCACCCCGGCGTCGGCCCCGGTCGCCTGTCACCCCGTCCGACCCGGCCTCTCTGCTCCGGCGGCACTCTCGGCACGTCGACGCCCGCGCTGCAGTCCAAGCACGCCCCGCGCCCGTTTCAATATCGGCGTCTGCGGAGGCCGCCCGACATCGGCGGTGGCCGTGGCGACGCGGCGCGGCGCGACGCGACGCAACGCAGCGGCCAAGGAGCGACGCAGACACGGCGGCGGCGGCGCCGACGACGTGATGGTGGTGGCAGTGGTAATGACCGAGAGAAGGGCTGTGGTGAAGGCGGTCGTGAGGGCCGTGGCGAAGGTGGAGGCGAAGGCGGTGGCGAAGGCGAAGGCGCCGGCGAAGGGATGGCAAGGCGCTGGCGAAGGTGGTAGTGGAGCTGGTGGCGAAGGTGGAGGCGTAGACAGAGACGAAGGCAGGGTCTAAGGCGGTGGCGAAGGCAGTAGCGAAGGCAAAGGCGGTGGCATAGAGGTTGGCGTTGGTGAAGGCATTGGCGAAGGGGGGGAAGCGAAGGGGGAAGCGAAGGCGTCGGAAACGGTTGATGAGGTGGTGGCGAAATCAGTAGCGGAGATGGAGTCGAAGGCGGAAGCGGAGTTGGAGGTAGAGGCAAAAAGCGAAGGCAGGTCGGGAACGGTGCGAGGGTGGAGACTAAAACCGAGGTAGAGACGGAACAGCGCGGGAGTGAGCACGGAGGCGGCGAATTTGGAACTGGCAACGGCAGCAGCAGAGGGGGTCTGCCGATGGCACGGACACTGGGGATGTCGACGGTTCGCCAGCAACGGCAGTGCGCGTGGCGCCACGAGGCGCTGGAGCGGGCGAGCGGGCGAGAGTGACCGGGAAGCGGGGACAAAGCGCAAGGGCGGCGGAGCCTCCGTGGAAGCAGGTGGTTGGAGATAGACTATGGAAATCTGCGCGGAATATAGATGGGATTATAGACAAACAAGCAAGACGGCGTCTGCATTCAGGAAAGGCGCACGCCTTATTGAAATACGTAGAAGATGAAGAATATCGAAAAACTAGTTTGGCGTACTAGTGTGACAGATGAAATTCAAGTGAATCATTCCTATGTAGCATCTTCATAATACATAAAGATTACGGCTTGACGCCTAAGACGAGAATTTCAATTAAAGATGCGAATTGAATGTGTCAGTATTCGAGGAGAATAAGACCAGAAGAGAATAATACCAAGAGGAAGGGAAATAGCAACAAGTTAAAGAAGAAAAAAAACAAGAATGTAGAACAAAAAGAAAGGCAAGAGAAAGCCCCCAAAATTAGGAGGAAGGCCATAAAGGCTGAGAAGAAGACGCTGATGATAACGAAGAAGATGACAACGAAGAAGAATTTTCTCTTCGCGCATTGCAGTTTTGTCCTGAGGAAACGCACGATAAGATTATGTGATGAAATATGTTGGCTTCACAGTCTTACGGTCTCGTCCGAACAGCCAATATTATTCGAACCAACAACAACAAAAATAAGAAAAGGAAAGCAAGGGAACGTAAAAAGCCGGAAAAGCCGAAGAAGCTGACGAATCCGAAGAAACCGGAGAAGATGAAGAAGCTGAAGAAGCCGAAGAAGCCGCAGAAGATGAAAAAGACGAAGATGACGATGAATTAGAAAAATAATGTTTAACTGTAGCGATAAGAAAACGAACTTGCATACCTGATGAATTAATGATTCAATGAATTAAGTATGAATGAATCTACGGAGTGTCAATTTGCACCAACGTCCCTTCTTGTAATCTTTCGATGCGCCGGCAAGTCCAGGCTCTCGCGTCCCCGGTGGTGCCTGGCGGAGAGCTGGGGCCGCCCCGGGTGCTCCCACGGGAGCCCCCGGCCGCACAGAGCAGCCTGCCGCACGAGCGCTCTCCTTCACGCCCCGCTGTTTGCACTTTTGCCGCCCGAGTAGCCCGCGTCGACACGTCGCACTGCCCCGCAGAGTTTCACCAAAACATGGGACACCGAATGTTCTACACCGCTCTTCAAAATAACATCCTCTTAGTTGTGTCTGACATTTTCTTAATTCACATCATTGTATTTGTGGTTTTACTCCATGAGTAATATTTTCATAAATACTCGTATATACATGGGGAGCTGAATGTTCTACGCCGCTGCTCAAAATAATATCCTCATTTAGTTGTACCGTTACATTTCCTTTTTTTGTCACTGTGCGGTCGACTCCGGTTACAATGAACTTGTATATAGTGAACCTTCGGTTATAGTGAACTTAAGTTACTGGTCCCGTGAACTAAGTTACTGGTTACATTACACATAAACACAAGAAGACTCTGTTATAGTGAACCTGAACCTCGTCTATAGTTAACACAGGAAATACGACGTCCTGGAAATTAATTTCATCCTGTAAAAGAATATATCGCCCCAGTGCCACAAATGCCAACACTAGGCAGCTTGAAAAAAATATCGTCGGCGGAAGGTCGTAATCGATGAAGTCTCCTTTGAGGTGAAGACAGCAGACCTGGAATTGGCACCTTACTGATGATCTTATGTCACTCAGTTTCACTGAGGAAACAAAGACCATCTTCTGCGTGGGCTGCAACTTGTGGGGGCGACGCGCGATTGCTTGCTTGAGTTTCCATCTTGGTGTTACTTGATAGTGCGTGGGACAAAGGGGCCTTCTTTCAGAGTCTCTCAGTTTTTCTTTCAGTTGTCTTCACCATTGTTGTAATATACTTCTAGCTACAGATTTTTGATAACATCAATCCCTAATTATCCAAACTTCATTAATTAAATAGGAAAAGAAAGATATCGAGCACTTGGTTGAAGAAACGAGACAAAATTGAAACTTCTTTACAACGAAAATGAACGATTGAATGAAATACTTTTCGACAAAAGGACTAAGCTTGCTTAGTCGACTGAAAAACGACTAAGCTTGCTTGGCAACTGAAAGCTTGATTCAGCTTGCCAATGATTTTGAAATTTTTATTTGATCAAGTACTTAACTTACGCTTTCTTGAGTGTATCATCTGGAATACTGTAGGCACTTTACAAATGATTAGTTTGTTTTGATACTACATGATAACAAGTACTTTTTATTTAATATTTGAAATGTATTCAAACACACTCTGCGTGCTCCAATTATATTGTTTACACGAGTAATAATTTTATGCATTAAATTTATCAACGAAGTAAGTCTGCGTTGGGGATTAGATTTTCGTCCTAAGTATAAAACTAGTCAAACGTTGGATAAGCCTAGCTTACAAATCGCGTGATCTGAGCATTGATATTCCAGTGATATGTGTTCACCTCATGATAAGATTGAACAGACTTCATAAACAGACTCTCAACAAACTCAATCTTATATTGCAATATCTTTCAAGAAATTATTTCTTTGTTACGTTCAGTTCTCAGAAAAGAATACCAAGTTCCTTTTGTTCTTTATTTCGTATCGATAATGTTAATTAAGGCTTGATTACTCGCGCGTACCTACATAATTACAGAACGCAAAGAAGGGACGACAAAGTTACTGGACTTGAAGTTCTTGAAATTTATCACTTCCCTGCGAGACAGTTTGCTGTTTTTTTAATGAAGAGCAAACGACTTGTGACGAGACAAGAGAACAATGGTTCTACCAGGTAAATGACGCGCAAAATTAGAAGCACAAAGGACTAGACAGAAAGTACATAAATTATAAAATTACCTTCTCAAGTGTCTCGATCATTCTTATTTGGCATGGGTATTTTTACAGAAGGAAAAAAAGAAACGAAATTCGCCAATCTTAAAGAATACATGAGATAAACTAAAGAACATAAAAACATGGAGAGAGTATGCTTGGAAGGTAATAAAGTATAATAATTATAATTAGCTCATTGGGAATACTTTAATTCCAAAAATGTTAGGAGTAATTTATTCTAATCGTATTAGAATTGTTATCTGAATAAAAGACAGACAATACATCAAATTAACGAAAAATAAAATATCATTGATTTGTATTAGCGAGTGATGAAGAAATACAAGAAAAATATTGAAGTTCCACTTCCCTAAAGCGTTCTATTACTTCAAAGCACGTTATCCAACTCCTGTTATCACGCATTTATAAGTAACACTATTTATCTCTCAATTTAATTCTTGTTGATCTTCATGTGATGTTATTCGATTCGTATGGTTAATACCGACAAAAATATTGCCATTTTCCCCAAAAATAATAAACTCTTCTAGATACTGAGATAAGGAAAAATATTTCTGAAAAACTTGAAAACTGAAAGTGAAATATTATAAAAAAACATTCAAAATTTAAAAAATAATTTCGAACATGAATTTAGTCTTTCGATTACCAGCGATTTACTCGGCAATTTCTTCAATAGAATGTGTCGAATCGCAAGACTTAGATAAGAAATTATTATTTTATTATATAGTATTTATTATATAGTATATTAGAAATTATTATTTTAAGTATCAAAGCATTTTTATATTTTGAAATGTCTTAAATTTTTAATATCAATTTTTTTATATGTTTCAGTGGTTTTGATGAGAAAAGTCATATTGTTTTCTCTTTGCAAAGACGGATCATCGGATCATTTTATCACCGAATATAAAATTACTTTTACGTAAATCTTCCAAATTAAAAACAAATTGTAAAAATACGTTTGCCATATTGTTGACTCCAAAGAATTGTTCGCTATCTGCACAAAATATTTTTTTAAAATGTAAAGCCGGTTTTAAGAAAATGTTGTTCACCTATATTTAGAAATTGGCAAGATGATTAAAAGTTATGTAAAACTTACTAATGTTTCGAAAGAACTCTATATTTAACCCATAGATCTACGCATTGCTAATAGAATTGGATCACTGCATAAATTATTAATTGCACAAAAACTATTTCTAGGGTCAATATTCAAGGTTTTTGATAAGTTTGAAACAAAAGTTTGAGTTTTGCAATTTTCAAAATATCAAATATTAATAGAATTGAACTTTACCATATTTTAAAATGTATAATATATAATCTATATAATAATTTTTTGTCTATAATTATATATAACACTTCCTTGAGTAACAAATTGAAGAAAAAATCAGACACAGTTTAATGATAAATTTTTAAAATATCCTGGAGACCACATGTAAAGTAACTTTTAAAACTAAAATATTTCTTTTAAACTGAGCTGCGCAATATCAATTGATATGTACCATTTTTGTTAAATGCATGAGTACGGTGTACGTGCTATTGTTTTGTACGGTTGAAGTATTGTACTACCTAATTATTTTGCATTATTTCGCAGACAATTATCCGAATATCATCAAATTACCCTGGATCCACTTACAACATACCTATGGACTAAAGGAAGGATCGGCAACGTTTCTGAGACACAGATGACGTTAAGGGTGAACTCATAAAAAATATACAGAACAAACTGTACAACCTCTTCATTTCAGTGTCGGTGAAAATGTGACCGTATTTCTCTGATATACACAGTCAATATTAAGGAACAAACTAGAACAACAACCTCGCAAATATCGTTCTCTTTCTAATATATAACCCTAAATTTTATTTTACCTTTTACCCTATAATTTATCTTTCCAACATCAGTTCGATTGATTTGAAACAAACTCAATTTATCTTTATTAATCGACAACCCCTTCCACTAACCTAAGTCTAATCGCACATTCTCCCCCATCCCTCCACTCCGTCTTCCTCATTACGTGCTCGTCTCTCCTCTCCTTACTCCAGCCAACCGCCTCACCTCCTGTGTACAAAGCCGTGCAGCGGCGGCGGCGTCGAGTTCAACATTCCCCGGCGGCCGGTCACTCGACTCCTAGGCGCCGCGCGTGGTAGAGGCGGGGGCAGGGCGAGGGGGGTGGCGGGGGCGGCGGTGGGGCCTGTCGTCGCGGTGAAGCCGGGTCATCCATCAACTGCCACCGCGTCCGCCCACCCTCGCACGACACGCCGCCGCCCTGCGGGTGAGCCGAGAGGCGCGAGTCGGATGGGAACAGAGAGGTGAGGGGGGGATGCTCTGGCGAGATGGGAAATTCGAATACAGATGGTATGTTTCGTGAACGCGGCATGCTTCGTTGCGGGGGCGTAGGTGGGCGTGTATGGGAGGATGGGGGCTCGGCCGAGTCATGGACGGGTTCCAGTCGCGTCGCAGACGGGAACCACACGGTATCCAGACGGGGTTTACATGCGGTCCACATAGGGCTTAGTCCACACGGAATTCAGACGGGATATTGACGAGGTGCAGACTAGTTACAGATGGTGCAGGTGAATCCGCGATGGAAAACCGCGATGGAAACTCACCCTACAGACATGGCGTAGAAGAGGCATTAATGAGTCTCGGTTGAAAAGCGTCTGGGGAAATTATAAAACGGAATGATGTTGAAGAGGTTGCAGAGGCTACAGAAAAGCTGAGTAAGTGTGTGGGCTGGGGCAATTACGCAGGCCGTTCGAAGAGATGTAGATTGGGAAGCGCCGTGCAAATGCCCAGAGGGAATGAGGCAGAGGCGGAGCAGAACGTGCAGACCAATGTTGTACACAAGCATACAAAATTGGGAGAGAGACAGGAACTGGCGTGAAGGAATGGTGAATAGAATTGACAAATAGAGCCGATGGATGTCGAACCAATGATACATACGTAAGCAGTATACTGAATTTGTTGGGCAGGAATGATAATGACCGGGTGGACAACATGGGTAAGGATACGAGGAGGTGGGAAGGTGATTAGGTAAGTAAATGGGTGAAAAAAAACTATAAATTGAGTAATTCTAAGGTGGGTAATACGATAAGCAAGCGAGGGGGGGAGTTTATAAGCGAGAAAATGAATAAATGAGCAAATGAAGGTGGATGGGCAGGAAAGTGACAATTAGTGTATGGTGTCAGCTACAGGGCAAGCCAGCGGAGAGACAGGTAGGTCGGTAGGTGCTTTGGGACGTAAGTGATTAAGTAGGTGGAAGAATATGCGCAAACCACGGAGGAAACCATAGGCAGCTAAATAGTAACCGAAGGTGGGTGAATTCTTAAGCGAGTGGGTGAATAGTTGGTCAAGTGGTTGGGTAGCCAGACCAAAGTGCAAGTGAGTGGACTTGCAGGTGGGTAGACAAACAATCAAAAAGGTTGTGCGGGCCCGCGCGTGTGGCCGTGCGTCAATGCGCGAGAACACTCCGGTTCGGCACAGCCACCTCCCACCTTCGCTTGGGGGGGGGGAGGCGCGAGGCAGGCAATTCGAACAAGGTTCGGCTGGGATTCCACCACCAGGCCGAGTGCGGCTCTGCGGTCCCCTGGGCGGCGTGCGGGCGAGGAGGAATTGGGGGGGGGGGGCGAGGGCGAGGCGGCTTTCACATGGTAATCCTGAACGGGCGCGCTCGCGAACCGGATGCTCTCCACCTAAGGTCCCGCTCCGCTCCGCCCACCGCTCTCGACCCGACTATCCGTGGGCGGGCGGGCGGGCGGGCGGGCGGGCGGGCGGGCGGGCGGGCGGGCGGGCGCGCTGGCCTCGGAGCTCAATGGGCGCTGTGAAGCACCGCAAAAAGATTAACGCTGTTCGGCCGCTGGGGGAGGACCCCATCGGAATCTGACCACCCACTCCAAAACGGTGATGTGCGCGTCGGTAATGGAGTCCTCACAAGGAGTGTGAAGAGCGGTTGTGAAGAGACGAAACAGGTACAATTATGGTATTGTGGAGAAAATGAGATGATTGTTTAATTAATATAATAATTTTTGAAGTAGTGACGTTTGTGAATAAATGAATGCCTACTGCTTCTATAAACATATTCCTAATGCATTTGGTTATATTGGTACGTATTTTGAGTGTTTATATAAGTACTATTATTTGTCTCTTTATTTATTCAGAACTAGGACTTCACTCAGTGAAGATTAAAGGCACTGCTTAAGAATAGTTACAACACAAAAAGTTCCAAAAGTGTGTGGATTACATGATTTCAATCAAGAACTCATTACTATTGGGTAGGTACACGGCTCGAATACAAGTTCCATAATAAATAAATATACGATTGAATTCAATTTTAATTAAAAAATATCAATATTGTACATTTTATTAATCGAACAAATGGTATTATATGTTTGACCGAAACAATTGATTTCTTTAACTGTGTGACAAATCTTCGAACATTAATATTATGTTACTATAAATATTGGAAAATTTAAATGTTCAAGCAAATTCAACAAATTAATTTTTCTAATATTACAAGAAAAATAACGCTTCAAAGTATGTATAATGCTATCCATATCAATAAGTTTTGTTTCTAGAGATACATTTATATAAACAAAATTAATGATTTTAACAGTATTATTCTTCTCTTTACATTCTCTACACTTCACAAAAAAATAAAACGGATAGGTTTTTCTTTAACAATTTATACTTCCGTGCAATATCATTTCACAGTTGGGGTCTTACATTCTCTTCACTTTATCCCGTAAGTACCTTAAAGCTCAGAGAGATTGGCTTTCCTCTCACCTACAAAGCTCCTCATATTATCTAATCTGCACAAAAAAAGGCGGAGAAGGAAGCTATCTTCTTCCCCCCAACCCGTTCCCAAGAAAAACAGCGCTGCTGAAACGACGGCCCGACGCCGACTGACTTAGGTCACGCGATGCAGCCTTTCGCCTCGGTGTAACCCCACGTAGTCGCGCTCGTCACATAGTAAACCAGCCTTTATTAAAAATAATTTATTCAGTACAAGAAAACATATTATTAATATGAACATCATTTTACTCTAGCAGTCATCATCACATATCATCTAGCATCACATATCTTCAGAAACAATGTTAAGTACACTCGGTGTTTACGGCAAAAATCTTGAGGAAACCAATATGAATCGGTAAATAGAAGTAATATTCCACAATAAAAATGTATTTACACTAAATTCAGATTTCATATTTCCGCATATACATATTGAGGACTTTTATCTTATATTCTATGCCCAAGTAACACGGCTACGTGTCGCCACATACGTTTTTATTGTGGAAGATTACTTCTATTTATCCAATCACGAAAAAGTGAGAGATTTTCTTAGGATATAATTTGGGTATCGATTTTTTAAATATCTGTAATTGGTGTTATATTTTCACGTTTTAACTTAGTTTTTGCTAATATTACGAATGATTAATAATTTTTTTTTCTTTCAATAACGGCAGTACCCGCTTGGAGTCGTAACGTTTACACTACTTCATATTTTATAATTGCAGAGTTAATAAATATACGACGAATTAGCAGATGCATTGATTTACAATTGGATACGATAAATAATATTTCTGAAATGAATTGTAATGATTTGTTTCTGTAAAGATATTTCTGTAATGTAATTGAATTAGAAAAACGGTGTACATTCTATAAAAATTAATTATTTTATTCTTTCTCCAGTGATATTGAAGTACTTTTAATACTTTACTTCCATTACTCTATGGGTACCTCCATTATTTCATGGGTATTAAAGCGTATTACCGAGGCTTCTGAATTATTTTATTTCTCGATTAATGAACATCATATTTGATGTCAGATGGTTACATTTGTGTCCCTGAGAGAGGTTGTATTTTCATAATATATTTCGGTGTGTAAGACATTTATTCAAGAGAGTAGATATTTATTAAGGAAAGTAAAATTGAAAAAAAAATTGAAGAGAAATATTAATTCTTACGTATTAAAAGTCTTGCAGTATGGCTAATTCCGTAGCATGTACTCCTCTAACATAATAATATACATCATTTTATTTACTTAGATTATTTACACTCTACACACAAATAGATACTTTTGTTGCGATTTATTTATTTTCTCTTTATGTATAGATGCATAAAATATAGCTTTTCAGTAGGTAATACGTTCTCAAAAGCATTCATATTCTAACCCACCCAAACAAAATCTTAAGGTCCGAATCCTGAGTAATGGTCCCGCAGAGCACAGACCATGTGACAGAGACGTCGCTGTTCTACCGCCTTGCGGTTGCTCTGCACGCAACCCGCGCTACGCAGACGTCCGGCTGGCGCAGGGAGGGGGTAAGGGGCAGCTCCTCTCTAGCGCCATGAAGATAAAACGATTTCCAATACTTGTAAGAGCTCTCGGGGGCCCACTTGAATAGATGATTGAATAATACCAGCTCGGCGGCGGGGGTGGTAGAGGAGGAGGAGGAGGCGGCGGCGGCGGATGCGTTGGCCGGGTCGCTGGAGTGTTGTCGCACTGTAGGGCGGGGGGAGAGGAAAGCAGAAGTGAGGCGGGTGGTAAAAAAGAAAAGAGGAAGCTCGCGCGAAACCGGGCGAACCCAGCAATACCGATATGGAATCCTGCGAATTGGATAGTTGGCGCAACGGCTGCTAGACGGCGGGGCCGTTCGCAGCTGCGTCGGGTCGTGCCGACGCGTAAATCGAGAGGGAGGAAAGCGACGGGCAGGGGGTGGGGTGGGGCATGGAGAGAGAGAAAAGCGAAAGACGAAGAGCAGAACGGAGGCGATGCGCGCGGTTACGGTTATGGCCCGAACGGAGGAGACCGGAATAGCCGACAGACCTCGCGACGGAAGACGTGATGGAGGAGGAGGCGCTGGAAGGGACCTCCCACGGAAGGATGGAGAGTGCGATGCGTCTGTTGACAACCAGAGCGTGTTACAAGAGGTGGCGGGTTCAGCAGAGGGAACCCCAATAACGTTGAAGAGAATGGTGATAGGTGGTTGTTGATTAAAACATCACTGTCACTTAGGAGAGTGGAACACACTCGGAAGCGCTGGGACAAAGTCAATGAATGGTTATTGAAACTATTGTTCCTGATGAATAGTATCAGTGGCCAAGTCATACACTCAGATTCGATTGCTAAGTCATACATTATAAACTGTGACATGAAAGACATCACTGGTAATGTATTTGAAGTCAGAACGTCTTTGACGAATATCGGCGGTATTATCCGAGTATGGAGGATATTGACAGGCAAAGTTATACAGCCTTTACCATTAACAACGGTAAATTATAGAGGTAAAGAGGCTCAGCATTGGAAAGAGTGGCCCTGAAATCGTCTACGTAGTAAGGAGAAAAACATGGTTGCATCCTAAATAATGGCCTCGTTAGTTCTGTTTTATCGCTTGTAATGGTTGCAATCGATTGAAATAGAGGCAAAGGGTAGGAATGGTGATGACGTTGCCTTAGTGATGGTGGTACTTTGGTGGTAATGGAGCTGGCCAGGGAGAGTGTTCGGGGAATTGCTTTAAATAGCACTTAAGACTGAAAATGCATTGGGATAGGCACAAATATAGTATCATTAATATTATTTAAATCATATACCAATGTAACAGAAATAAAGATATGGGCAACTTTTGAGGCGATGAGACTAGTAGCATAAAAAAGATATATATTACCCGTTATCAGTGTCTCAACACAGGTCAGATGAAAGAAAGTATAGGGAGTTATATTGGGACTGATAACGGGTAATATGATGTAAGGGGTGCCGAATATGGTGTAAGGGATCCCGTTGTGGTGGTGTTGCCGAAGGGCATAGCGGCAATGGCAGTGATGGAAGAGGCTATGGAATCGAGGTCGGAAATGACCGCGGAGGCGGTACCAGCGTCGCCAAACAACAGAGACGGAGGTGTCGTAGGCGACCCGGCGTCGTACCGGGTGGGGGCGGATGCGGAGGTGCCGGAGAGAGAAGGCGCCTCCAAAGCAGACGGAAGCCGCCGCGGCGCCGGATGCGGGGGAAGGCCAATAGAAGGCCCAAGGCATTGTGGAGATAAGACGCGTGGGGGGCGTGGCAGGGGCGGGATGGTGGGGACGAAAGACGACAGGGCTGGGATTGGGGACGGTTCCGGAGGCCGCTGAGGCAGCGACGCGGCGTTGGGAGCGGTGATGGTGGGAGTGGAAATGGCAGAGGAGGAGGTGGAGTTGAATAGTGGTGACCTGTGACGAGGCTGCAACGAGGAAGATGGCAGGGGTGACAAATCATGGGTAGGTTCGAGGACGATAGCTACGACGGGGGCGGTGGGAGGGTAACGAGGGGGCAGGGGTGGGGTAGAAGCGGGGACGAGGACAAGGGCGACGACGGAGGAGAGGTAAGATACGGAAGCGGGGAATGTGCCCGCGTTTGTGTCTGCGGAGCGAGGCGACAACGGTAAGTGAAAGGGCTGCAGCGGGGAAGCCGGGTGCGTGCTATGGTGGAGAGGGCGTGAAAGTAAGCGACTTAAGCGTACACAGTGAAGGTGAAAGTGATGGAAAGGTGGCGGGGACGGCGGCGGGGACGGCGGCGGGGACGGCGGCGGGGACGGCGGCGGGGACGGCGGCGGGGACGGCGGCGGGGACGGCGGCGGGGACGGCGGCGGGGACGGCGGCGGGGACGGCGGCGGGGACGGCGGCGGGGACGGCGGCGGGGACGGCGGCGGGGACGGCGGCGGGGACGGCGGCGGGGACGGCGGCGGGGACGGCGGCGGGGACGGCGGCGGGGACGGCGGCGGGGACGGCGGCGGGGACGGCGGCGGGGACGGCGGCGGGGACGGCGGCGGGGACGGCGGCGGGGACGGCGGCGGGGACGGCGGCGGGGACGGCGGCGGGGACGGCGGCGGGGACGGCGGCGGGGACGGCGGCGGGGACGGCGGCGGGGACGGCGGCGGGGACGGCGGCGGGGACGGCGGCGGGGACGGCGGCGGGGACGGCGGCGGGGACGGCGGCGGGGACGGCGGCGGGGACGGCGGCGGGGACGGCGGCGGGGACGGCGGCGGGGACGGCGGCGGGGACGGCGGCGGGGACGGCGGAGGGGACGGCGGCGGGGACGGCGGCGGGGACGGCGGCGGGGACGGCGGCGGGGACGGCGGCGGGAACGGCGGCGGGGATGGCGGCGGGGACGGCAGCCGGGACGGCGGCGGGGACGGTGGCGGGGACGGCGGCGGGAACGTGGCGGGGACAGCGGTTGGGACGGCGGTTGGAACGGTTACTGGGGCGGCAGCGGGGACGGCGGTGGGGACGGTGGCTAAGACGGTGGCAGGGGCGGCGGTTGGGACGGTGGCGGGGACGGCGGTGGGGACGGCGGCGGACAGACTGGCGAGGGCGGAGACAGCGGTGATGAGGCGGGGAAAAATACAAGCGAGGCGGAGTGGTGGGGCGGCGCGGCGTGAAAGCGAGGCGGCGGTCACGGCGGCAGCGGGGGCGGAGAGAGGAGCATGCGTCACAGTTACGGCCTTCCGCAGCGGAAGAGAGCAACATGTTTTGGGGAGAGGCGCCTGCGAGAAGGAAACGCCTCGACGCGACGCGACGCGACGCGAGGCGAGGCGCAGCGGGGTCAAGGGCGAGGGGCTCCGGGAGTAATAGTCGGGGGAATTGTGAAGAGCTCCCTCAAGGCATCCGCGAGAGCGAGGTAGCGGCGAATGAGGGCGAGGCGGCGCGGAACGAGCCGCAGCTCAATGGAGATGCCGAATTTTGGTTATGAGAATAAGATGAGTTATTTGGCGCACGAAATGGGGTTTGAAAATTATATTGTAATAAGGAACCAGGCGGAACGATGGCTATTTCCATCAGAATTTAAAATGCAGAACGAAACGTAGTGAAATAATTAGTTGTGCCTTAATGAGGTCACGGTAGCCACTGTAAACTAGCTTCCATCAATCTGTATGACAGTTGATTCCCTCTTGCTCTCGCGACAGATCGCTACTCGTGATCTCGCGGCCTCAATTGTGTGGCAGAGAATGAAGAATTTGTCTCTAATTTATTGAGAAGTAATAATAATATACGGGTACCATGCATTATTTCAGCCAGATTTAAAGACACGAAATGTTGTATTCAAAATAAACTTGTGTTCGGTAGTTATGGTGTTAATTCATACAAAACCATGATAGGATAAAATAATTTCCAATATTTCGTTGCTCAAATATAATAATAGAATGATTAAATTGCATTACGAATGTATACATACGCTTTTGGAACGATAAAGCTGCAGCTCTTCATAATTTGAGTAACATTAATACAAATTTGGAGATCAAATCGTATATTATTAACATAAGCCACTTGAAAATTGTATAATGGATGCTGCTAGGCTCATGTTCTATAAAATAAAGATTAAAAGGGATATTTATTCCGTTTTATTAAATCTGTTATGAAGGAGAAAATTATTTCAATTTGTGGTTATAATGGAATAATGGTTTAAAATTTAATTAACATTTCAGCTTAGAGCTTGTTACCCATTCGTACCACAATTTTATAATACAGATTGTTTATCTCGTAACTGTAAAATAATGAGATCAGTTTTCCAGTAATTGTCTTAAAATGTTTACAGATTGAATCACAATATTTGTTTTTACCGTGTATCGATTATAGCGTTTTTTGTTTGCATATTCGTGAAGCAATATTACTTCTATAGAGTAACTAGCTCTAGTTGCAATACGAAAAATAAAACGTTACTTGAAGGCGAATGAGGAACTTGCAACAGTAGGATCAAAAGAGGTATTACACCACCACTTTAATCAATAGACTAGCCACAATAATTAGACAAATCAAGACAAATGTGATATCTTGCTCGATACTATACTAATATTTCTACAATGTAAACATATTTTAAAACAGAAAACATTTTCTTCCATATTTTGAGATATTTCGTTTGCACAAAATTTACAACGCACAGTTAGGTAATAACCTCAAACATTTTAACTGAATAAACAGCCTATTTCAATTTTCTTGCATCGAAATATCAAACGTCACAGAATCCAAAGCAAATCTGATTCGTTTACACATGTTCTCTCTCGAGAAGCTAACCTACCCCTTCATTTGCTTATCTCTCTTTAATACATTAGCTCAATCTCTTCAGTGGAATTTTCTCCCTCTACCACCAACACCATCGCCAACACTACCATCAACACCACCACCACCACCATCACCATCATCAACACCATCACCTCACAACCACTAACAACACCAACAACAACATCGCAAAAATGATTATTCCATCAGCACTATACTTTCATCTGATGAAGCCCTGCAACTGTCATAATTTCTCAATATTTAAAGACAAAAGTCATTTCTCATTTTACTTTCTCGTATACGTACGTATATTCGGAGTAATATACGTAGTATAGAGAAAGTTAGGTAATAATGCGCGAAAAAATGGCTGATTTTCGGCAGAAAAAACTTCATTCCCGACCCTGATAACGAAAAAGTGGATAAATCCAGTTGCTTTTATTAAGAAAAAAATCCTCACATGGTATATCTAGAATCCCTATTTTGTGGGTCCTTGACAACGAAAAACCAATTGACTTCAAAAGATCCACCCGTCCGTCTGGGTGTATGTGAACAACACTGGCGCCTAAACTATGCTTATGATTTTTTCCAAACTTAAAAAATCCTTGTCGATCTGGCCTGTATCAAAATTCTGTGATTTTGAAAAACATTGACAAATATTTGGGCTACTTTACATGAAGCACTAGGCACACCTTCAAAATTTTCTCAAAAACGGCTCAAATGTTCTTCTTTAAATTTATTGTAAGAAAATAGTGAAAAGCAATAAAAGCAAATGCAATAACATTGGTATGCAATAAGAGGGACGTAGGTCACATTTTCACTGCTAATTCTGAATTTTTGATTTGCAAAAATTAGACGAACGCAAACATTATTGCAAAAGAAGAACCTTCAGTTTCAATTCATGAAATAATTCTTGTGGTAAGATGTATCCTATCCAACATAGAATTTTCGTTTAATGAGGTAATTTATCAACAATTGACTGGAACCCCAATTGTGTTCACTTAGTTCAGTGCCTTCAGAAATTGTTATGCATAGATTTGAAGAATCAATTCTACCTTCTGTTAAAATGTTTTACTACAAAAGATATCTGAATGACCTATTAATTATAGTTGATAAAATGACATATTAAATGTGCTCAATGTATTTGAAAATCTCGGGGCAATAACATATTATGCCACAATACTCAAGTTTTGAGAAAACAGAGAGTAAAGGTTTAGACTAGGGATTGCAATCCAACACTGTATTCAATTCAGCGGGATTTTTGCTGGATTGAGTTCAATCCAGCGGGATCTCGCAGAGGTCAATTTTTTTTATGGAATTAAAAAATATATTTTCTGTGGTAATAAGCAATTAAGTATTACAAATTGCAAACATCAACACCACCTTAATGTACTTAATTGACTAATTATTTTACTGATTATTTTTCTGATCTACTAATTTATTAATAAAAGGCCAAAACCAATAACAAATATAAATATTTGGTAGTACTTTGTTCTAGTCTTTGTAATTTAGTTAATTAAAAAAGTAAGTTCTAATCTTTATTTAAGGTAATTATTATCATAACTGTCTTTTTTATTCACAAAGAATATCATATTAATATGTAACAAGTTTTGTAACAAATATGTAACAAATTTTGTAATAATGTAACAAATTTTGAAATATTAATAACAAGTCACCTCCCTTTGCTCTTAAAAAACAAATAGCATTAATGGTGTTATCTCCCAACCTACTTCTTTTGGAAGTACATATGTAGTCAGCGGCCAAAAACGCTTTTTTCTGCCTCCACACTTGTTGGTTTGTTGTTAATAAATAGTCGTGCAACTAAGTCAAATACTTCCCTTTTACTCCGTCACTTTCAAATGGTTCGATTTCTTTTTATATCTCTTCGAAATATTTCTGTTGTCTAGTTTCTGTCTGTTTAGTGTAATCTTCATTGTCTTGCTTCATCTACATTTATTGACATACAATGATTGTCTTAAAATATAAGATACTGAAAACAATAAAAAAAGATATGACAATAGAAAACATAAACCGTATTGGTATAAAATGATTACCTTATGCATATTTTATTTGCAAGAATGTTGACTGGTAATGTGTAGTATTTTTCTTCTCACATTGAATAATGCTGTTATTTGATGGATGCGACCAGTTGCATAACGATGCTGTGTTTGGACAAACAAGTTGTTCATTATAATTTATTTACATATGCGCATCGCATTATGGCTAAGTTATTTGTACAAATTATTCTATGTATTTTATTCGTAATTACGAAATACGTTCAGTTCATTCTAGCTTATAATTTCTAGAAATATACGCAACGGCGCGATCACCCGATCACACCATTCCACAAACACAGATATATAAGAAGTTCTAGGCCACTTGCTACTTCATAAATTCAATTGTGCAATATATGCCATAAATCTCACAATTCAAAATGCTTTATTAACACACCATCTGTTATCTGCATTTTGCTTAATTTTAATCTAAAAATTTTTACCACGCTGTGATTCGTCCAGCGCCTTACAGGCGCGCGAATTATTACCCCCACCGATTCTAGCACGTAGTCACCTCAGTCGAGCCAAACCCTGTGTCACGGGCGGACGTGCAGACGTACGACGCTCAGCTTCTTGTATTCTTTTTTGCATTACAATCTTAAATGCATGAATGCAAGTTTTCTTTGCTACATAGTGTTAATCTGTGCTGTGTGTTTAATGTGTACTGTAACCAGTTAATGCCAACCTAATTGTTCATCTTGAACGTATTACTTAACAACTTTGTACTTTTCACAGTGATGGCAAATATAATTTCAATGCTCGCTGCTTCTGCGCCACGTATTGTCACAACTTCAATTACATGTGTAGAGCTGACTTTGATTCAAACATTATTTCGATGTGGGTGAGTGAATTCAACTGTAAACAGTTTCTAAGTCGTGTCGTGCAATCTTTTGCAATCACCGACCACTGTCTTCGCTGCGCGAGTGTATTCAGCTAGTGCGTGCTTCGAACAGTATACGTACTGCCAACTGTGCCTCACAAAACTGCACTTGTGCTCCAGTAATATTGACTGTTTGATTCTGTGCAGATGGTAACATTCTCAATCTTGACTGTGACCGACCATTAACCAGAGGTGGAACTTGTTTGTTCTTCACCAATCATCTTCGACACTTATGACTCTGCACATCACTTTGATATAATGTATTATTTTTGTGTATTTCTTTTTAGCTTCATCCTAATTACTTAATGTTCTCGACAATCAATATGTATTACCCCATTTTGTATTTGTTTAGTAATTTAATTATATGCATTAAGTTCATATATTTACTCTTTTTCCTGAGCGATGGTGACAGCATCTGAGTAATTAATTTTCAGGAACGCAAGACTACTGGCTTGCTCAAATTCCGCTAGTGGTCCTCCAAGATGAGTCGAATATTCAGAGGATGCCACAGTGGTGTATAAAATGGGCAAAACAAACACACATCTCCGACATGCTCATTTTGAAACTGATTTCATTATGATACAGGTTCTTGAGCAATCACAGAGAGTTCGATTGTGTCTATTAAAATTACATGTGATATTATATTATGCTTTTCTGTTTTAATTTCTTTTATTATTAGAAATTCTTTTCGTCGAATATTATTTAAAATAAATTGGATCACAATTTCACTTTGATCCTATGTGACTAGCGCAGTACTCTCTCGCAGGCGGTAGCCACAGCCCACCTTCGACAGCATGCGAGGGTAAGGTTAGGGAGACTTCCGCTAGATGGCCTTGGCTGAATCCTGCGTGACAACTGTCCTGCATGCCACGAAACGATTCAATCTAAAAGTGTAACTTATAGAAGTCGTAGAAAAAGTACCATATGAAACTCGATGTAATGGATAGTAATGCACTCGTGTGAAGTTTGTCTCGCTCGTATCGTAATATCACAATCGTGTATTTATACCCATCATTACATCATAATATGCCATTGGGGCATTTATCCTCAAAACTTGAAAAATTAGCTAAAGCAAAGTAAAATGCTTCAGCTTAAAAATAACAAAAAAATCAATTTGGAAACTTGTAGTAACTTAGGCCTCTTGTATGTAGTACAATCCAATTAACATATACCCTAGTCATAGTAACTCAAATATATATCGAATTCTTGATAGAATGAAGAGAAATTACTCTAAATTTTAAGTTTTTAGGAAATCTTTAGTTTAAAAAAATAAAAGCTATGGAGAAACACATATACTTCATGACATATACTTCTATTAATTTTATTGGCGCACATTGAAAAAAGGATTTTGCTACACATATTAGTCATATCAGGGTATTTACACATTGCAGAGAGTGGAGATAGTACCTGTAATAGTGCCGGCAAATGGTACTGATTGACAGAAGGCTGGAATAGGTCTGAGGTTAGGTGTAAAACATCTCAGAACTATGCAAAAGGCCACTTTACTGGGTTCGGGAAGCATCACCAGAAACTTTTTGAATGAGAAACCAAGGAAGTAAAGACATCACCAAAATTATCATTTATAGAGGATTACACAAAAGTTGTTTTGAACATTGTATCTGGAAGCTCTTCATTGCAGCAATTCCATAATTTTGCACAGACAAATTGTGTCGTGAACAGGAATGATCCTACTTTCCTTGAGAAGTATTGGAACAAATAATTATAATAATAATAATAATAATAATAATAATAATAATAATAAAACTGCATGTGATATTTATCTTATGTCTGAAACCAAGTAAGTGTTCACCCCTTAATTTCTACTACAAACGAAAAAAATAGCATAGTTTTGTTGATATAAATCAAACACGCAAACTTCAATTGACCGCAACATGTTTTTCATCATTTAGAAAATGAGTACCTCATCTCATATTGTGTTTCATTTTTGTATTCCGTTGCGTGCAACAGTTACAGACTTTCTAGACTTTCTCTCTTTGTCAGTTCACTATATTTCAGTTTTACTACAACCTATAATTCTGACACTAATACAGTAAAAAACACGTACAAAGGTTTTTGAATTTTAGTAACACTACAAACGACTGAAACTATTATTTTATATCTTCTTCATCAACTATCTGTTTCAGAGAAGCAATAACAATTTCTAAACAATATTTTTCTTTGCTCATAGTGACATATTCCGTACATTCGATGGAAATATTTTACCCGACATTGTCTCTGTGGTGCAGTAACTTGGTGCTGAAAACATTGATGTTGTAGTGTTGTTGTTTCTTCCTGGGGAAGATAAGTTGGTGTGGAAGGCGTTTACAACAACGCTGCACATAAAAGTCGTCGCAGTTACGCTCACCGATCATTATTTTGTTTCCAAAACGCAACGCATATAATATTGACCCCGAAAAACTCTCAATATATATAAATATTAGAATCAAAAAGAAGCAACAGAAGTAAGAATGTTGTACACATAAGCTTTCTGGAGGAACGGCACAATTGTTCTGGAAGAATGGCACAATACCCGAGATCGAAAAAATGTTTCTTAATGAATCTTCAATACCTATGTCATGAATTATGACACTTAAATTATAACACTTTTCGCACGGAGTCCGATGGCATGGTCCGATTTTATACAGTTTTAATACATTGATTAAACTTCGCTATCAAGAAAGTGTGAAAATGTAAAATTATATTCACAATACCTTGAAGATGGAGGATATAATGGATGTGATATTGCGTTTCATGTTTATGGTGGCAAGTGCTAATACCTTATGTGAATCTAAGAGCATCAATATTTCACTGCATGCTTCTTCGTCGGTGCAGTGCTCTGATGTTGGTGCGGTGGTGCTGCTATCGGCTCCAGGAGAACACAACCCAACGCACGAGGCGCTCATTCGGGCCCTTCACTCTGCTGCCAACGTCCCCATCGTCGTCGCTGATACGTCGTGCCATCGTCGTCGTCATTACCCCAAGATAGAAAAAGTCTTCAAAGGACGTCCAAATACTCTTATCATAACATTTCAAAGTGTTATCCCAAATATTTCCCAAGAATTTCTCAAATCGCAAGGAGATATAGCAAAAAAACGCTACTCAAACTCAACTAAAAAATATACATTTTGCACAATTCAAACTTCCCAAGACTTGTTCAGTGCATCATTCCCCACTACCTTTTTGTGTGGTGGCAGTTTAGAAACACCGAACGTAAACTTGCGCAGCAATTGCACGAAACATGGACCAGAACATTATTTCACAATGAATATTCCTAGATTTTCTGATAACCGAAGAAAAATTATTTTTATTGATAAAAATTATACATATGATTTTAATGATACAACAGATCACGAAGCAATAACGAGTTACTTGCGAATTTTTAAAGACTTACGTAATACCATGCCCAAACAAAGAGTATTGAAACATGTGTCTGGCTATCATGCATCATGGGTAAATAGTAACAGTAAACTCATATTAGGTGGACCAGATTATCGTTTTCTGGAATTACTCATAAAAAAAATGTCTTCTTTCAAAATTAAAAATATTATTTCATTCTATCATGACTCCGATTTCTTGGAATATCTACGAAATGGATCTGCAGATATCATTTTCAACAAGTATTATCTGACATCTGAGAGGTATAAGTTCGTTGATTACACAGCTGCAATCAAAACAGGGCCATTATGTATTATTATCCGCAGAGCAGATCCCATTTCGTTCACCGCCGTGCTTCTCATGCCATTTCATCGCACAACTTGGTTCACATTCATTGGGACCATCTTCTTTACGGTCATCACCTGGGACATAATACGACGTTTCCAGACAGGGCAAAATATCGAAGAACAATCGCCTCGAAGGGATTTTACAAGATCTATTTTGGATATTGTACAAGTCATTCTCACAGGATCCCATGTACGCTGCCCACGAAATTTATCCCAAAGACTTGCCTTTCTTGCTATCCTCTTGTTTTTTTTGGTGACCAACACATTTACTGGAAAACTTCTCAGCTTTCTTTCATTGCCCCCTCCAGGTATAAATGCGCAGACACTTCAGGAAGCTAATCGTGTGACACAACGTCTTTATACTTATTCATATTTTCATCATATTTTTGAAAGCAAGTCCTCTGGAGACGTTCTTCGTAGTTTAGGAAAGAAACTTATCCAGGAATCCATGAAAAACATGAACGACCGCTTTCACAAAATTCTGGATGATAAATATGCTGGATATCTCATCTCTGAAAATATCTTCTCGATTTACTCTAGGAAACCAGACTTCGTACAGGACGGGGAATCTTTGTTTCATCTGGTACCAGAATGTGTACTTACTCCAGGTTACATTGCATTTCCAGTTAGAAAGAATATGCCCTATTACGATGTTCTGAACTATTTTGTTCTCAAAGTTCTGAGAGCCGGTCTTTTTGACTTATGGAGCGTGCACAAATTTACAAAATGTCAATAAATGGCATGTTGATTCCAAATACACCAATTAAGAGACACCCTAAACCTTTAAGACTGCATCAGCTGTTGGGAGCTTTTTTCCTACTTTCATTGGGATTGGGATGTGGGATTGTGTTTTTTGTTGTTGAAATTTTTCTAAAAAAATTGTTTCAAAAGTGCACGAATGTATCATTTTAATGGGACATTATTTATGTTTACATATTCTAGTATCCTAGTATCATTTACATATCCTAGTATCAACAAGGTGTGAAAATTATGTAATCCGTAAATATCACTATTACGGGGCCTCAGTTGAAAAGTAATTAAGTAAGAATTCAAGGGGTGATACGTCATCTGATCCAGGCTGAGCATAACCAATTTAAAATCTCTGGAAACGAATTTAAAATCTCTGGATATTATTAACATATTGTGCTCGACTTTGTGTAAACCAATCTGAAATATATTTGCAATTCTTAACTTATAAGTGCTTGAAACTATTGATCTTAGTAGTTGATTGATGCCCAAGTTTCATGTTCTTTACAATTAAATATTACTTACGCGGGCCGACGTCCCAACCAGTACGGACTAAGTAAAAGCTGAAAATTTATTCTTTAAAAAATAACACAAGATGGTTGATCTGTAGAGACTGCCTAAAAATAAAAATCACTTCATGTTTTGATAATACAATTACATTATTTATTGATGCTATTTCCACATATTATTTACAATATTTTACTATATAAATTATTCAGCATGCAAACAAACTAAATATTTCTTTTGCTAATTAAATGCCTTTACTTTAATAAAAAATGTCTACTAATTTCTTTGCAAAGAATGATTTTGCATCTTGCGAGATGTTTTTCGTGGCATTTACAGTTTGTGAAATTGGTGTTCTCGTCGTACACCGCGCTGCCGAAGTTAAGAATCTTCCCTGAAGAATCCTGTCGACCAGCAGTAATCTTATGATTTCGTTTCTTGACGTTGAAGTTATGTTGAAGTTAATCTCCTAAGCTTAATAAACAATTTACACTATTCACATTCAATTCTTAATCGCGAACGCCTCAGGTTGACATCCCCACTCGAAAATGCATTCGTTCACGAAATATTCCAATCCAAGTTAAAATATCCACTTTCAAATGTGGAATATCGGTCTCTGTTTTTTCACACATGAGTTTTAGAAGACAGATGTATATTGATCATATGTATGGTGACCAGATGTCCCGTATACCCGGGACAGTCCCCTTTTTTGAGTGCTTGTCCCGTATGTTCTGAAACGAAAACGAGACACCAAAATATCCCGATTTTGTGACAATGACTAATTGGCATTAAGTGTCGTCAACGATTTTAAATTTATCATAATGTGTTCCCTTGGGTTTGCATTAGTTTATAAAAATGTAAGCGCTATTAGGTCATACACTCATGTACCACGTAATAAGTATGTTTCGCAGGGTATTAAAATCAAGAAGGGAGAGGTTCAGTGGTGGTACTAGAAAGGAAAAATTATCTGTCATATTGCTTATTTATCCTTGATCGCAATCGATATCGTTACTGAGAAATCCAATAATCCGAACATTGTGCTTCTGTGAATTTATGTCGTCCGTAAAGCTGGTAAAGCCATACCAAAAAAGCACATTTCCTCTAAATCTAAAGTTGGAGCTATTTTTGTTTTTCAAATATCCAAAAAATATTTTGCTCCAATAATTTTTCGAAACATTGGTGGCTTTGATGGCTTAATTTTCAATTTTCAGTTCAGTTCTATTTTTTATATTAATATTATCCCCAAATAATAATAATTATTTACACAGCTGTCAGAAAACTACACTATTTGAGAAACATAATTTCTCATAAAATCTAAACTATTCAACAAAGCCCATTGATCGTTACCACGAATTTGAACAAAATATTAATAAACTGCGCCAACATTGAAACTAGTGGTGCAGCAGAATGGCATAGACTTTCCCGTATTAGTTTTCTATTACCATGGGTCTTCGCTAGCTACTCTGAATTGCCACAAACTCTTTCTTGCCAATTGTCATCTATAACCGCCAAATGTACATTTGTTTTGGTCATTTTCTTAATTTTTCAGTTTCCTATTGGTAGAACGGAAACATTAATTTTAGAATATTAAAGAACACAAAAACCTAGTCATAAATGGCAATTTTTATGCGCAAAATTATGCGCCATTTAAGACAAAATGGCGTTTTAGCGCTACTAAAAGTGCAAAATTTGAAGCTCATTTTCACAGAAAAGTTTTGAGTTTTCAGAATACTTTATTTGAAGTTATTTAAAGCACTTACACTCACACATATAATAATGTTTATAAATTGCTGGTAATGTGCATATTAAAGATGTGAGAGATCTTTCAAAAAAATTACAATTATGTAATTTTTGAAAAAACAAAAAAAAAAAAACAAAATAAACTTTACGCTATACTAAAGAGTGTAATTATTACTATCCGTTACAAAAGTTTCAAGAAAAAAATTGCAGCCATATACGAGAAAATGGCGTTTAAGCATTTCTGAAAATGCCAAAATTTGAGCTACTTTTTACAGAAAACGGTTGTGTTTTCGAGAAACTTTACTTGACATTATTTAAAGCATATATACTCGTAAATACAATAATGTGAAAAAATCGCCGATAATGTAAATATTAACGACGTGAGAGACAAGTAAAATAATTTCCATTTTTGTAATTTTTGAAAAAACCAACCAATCGACCAAAATGGCTTTTATGTCATTGATAGAGTACATTTACCACTATCCCTACCAAAGGTTTAAAGAAAAAATTTGGAGCCGTTTTTGACAAAATCTTGTTTTTGTAATTTTTTAAAATTGCACATATTGCACGAAAACTAACATTTTGAGAAACATGACCTTTATGAAAGAACTCAATATGCAGAATAAATTGTATTTGAAGAAAAAATCTCTATCTTCAATTATGTAGTTTGAGAAAGACGCCGAAAAAATTCACTTTCACAATTTTCGAAAATTCAGAGCTGTACGTGAAAATCGGACCTATGCCATGTGTATAAGTGTATTTTTCTCTATTCATACAAGAAATTTGAAGAAAAAATTTGGAGCCGTTTTTGAGAAAATTTTGAAAATCCCCGGGGGGCTTCATGTAAAGTACCCCCAAATTTTGAAGAATGTTTTTCAAAATCTCAAAACTTCGACTAAAATCAGATCGACCGGGGAATATCCATTTTGGAAGAAATCGTACGTATGGTTTAGGCGCTAGCAGTGTGCAGCACAGACGGACAGACGGATGGACGGACGGACAGACGGACGTTTTCCTTTCAATTGGGTTTTCGGTATCAAGGACCTAGAAAACAGGGTTTCTGGCTACACCATGTGTTAGGGAATTTTTTTTTCTTAATTTAGCAACTGGTTTTATCCACTTATTCGTTTTCACGGCCCGGCAATTAATTTTTTTCCGCCGAAAATTGCCGTGCGATTATCAATAGGCAATGTAATGAATTATAATTTTTAAGGTAAGTGTCGAAAGTGGAAAATTCTAAAACAATACAGAAGTGTTATGTTTTATTGTAGTTGATGTTGTGCAAAGAAAATTTAATTTTGAAGGATAGTTTTGCTTTGAAGAATGTTTGTCTCAACTTCGGCGGGAGTGTGTCAATTCGGGTCACCAATAAGTGGTTTTGTTCACTTTTCGAAAAAAAGATTAGAGCAAAAATCAGTTGTTGTTAAGTTCATAAAAATAAAGTGTGAGTCTAATTGATGGTAAACGACAATGCGAATTGTGAAATAGTTTAATATTTATGTGGATTGATGTTCCTCTATCTGTGCGGTATTCAATACGCAATGTAATGAATTTTTTTTAAGGTAAGTGTCGGAAATGAAAAATCCAAAAACAACATAGCAATGTTGTGTTCGTATTGTAGTTGATATGTACAGAAAACTTAATTTTGATGGATAGTTTTCTTTCCAAATGTCTTTTTCTTAATCGCCAGTGGTGCGCTAGTCCATTTCTCCTCTAAGTGCATTTGTTGTATTTTCGAAACAAACAAACAAAAGGTAAGAGCAAAAAAACAGTGTTTGTGTAGTTTATTAAATAAGGATTGGTTCTGAATGTTGGGAAGGACAATGCGATTTGTTGAGTAGTTTAATATTTTTGACGATTTGTGTTCCCCCATCCGAGTATTTTTCGATACTCAGTGTAATGAATTATACTTTTTTATTGGTAGTATGGGAATTCAAAAATTTATAAACAATACTGTTGGGTAGTGTAATGTATCGTGACTGCCGTTCTGGTATTTATGAGGATCGATGAATCTCTATCCGTGTGGTTTCCAATACGCAATGTAAAGAATTATAATTTATTTATCGTAGGTGCCGGAAGTGAAACATTCAAAAACAGTATAGCAGGGTAATGTTTTTATTGTAGTTGATGTTTTATAAAGAAAATTTAATTTTCTATACACAACATAGTTTTGCTTCGAAGGGTGGTTGTCTTATTCGGCGATGGTACGCCAGTTCGGATCATTCATAAGTGGTTTTGCTCAATTTTCGAGAAACCAATAAGAGCAATAAAATCAGTGTTGGAGTAGTTTATAAGAATAAAGTGTGAATATAATTGTTGGTAAACGACAATGTGAATCGGTGAGTAGTTTAATATTCAGGAGGATGTATATACCTCTATCTGTGTGGTGTTTAATATGAGATGTACTGTGTTATATTTTCTTAAAAGTGTCCGAAGTGAAAAATTCAAAAATAATACAGCGATGTAATATTTCTTATTCTCGTTAATGTTGTGCAAAGAAAATTTAATTTTGATGGATAGTTTTTCTTATTCGCCATTGGTGCGCTAGTGCATCCTGCTGTAAGTGATTTTGTTGAAGTTTCGAAAAAACTGTAAGTCAGCTTTGCCAGATGATTAAATGTATATCCTAGTGATGACCGTAAAAAATCATGGTACTTTATCTAAATGTCCTGGTACCAATGACAATTGATTTAAATTCTGAATTGTTCATATTATAATTCTATTATACTTCGATTTATTTGGTGTCCTTTGACAGATCATCAGCTGTTACGGTGTCATCCAATCGGGAGCTTAAACGTCCCATAGTGAAATCACTGTAGTGACGTTTAAGCTCCGGATTGGATGACACCGTAACAGCTGATGATCTATCAAAGGACTGTAAATACCTAAAGGTTTTAAGGCACACTGGAATTTCGTTTAACTTTACTCAATATCGTCACATGTTATATCGATAAACTAAATGGAAGACAGATCTATTCTTTTCTACTACAATTTGTGCTAGGAAAAGTTCATCAAATATCACTTTTAATGGTTTTAAGGTAGTGTTTTCACCAATGTCATAGTTATTTGTATTATTGGTGTCGGTTTTAAAGTATTGAATAAAGCATATTATACGAAATTTAAATTGTACAACATCAATTACCGTAGACTTAAAATCCTGCTATTTAAACGTACCAGGATGTCTTCATTCTGGTAAATGGTTTCTTCATTGAATTGGTAAAAGTACCAGAATCCTGGTACGTCTGGCAACACTGGCAAGAGCAAAAAAAAAAACATTGTTGATATAGTTCATTAGAATATTATTTGTTTTTTGTTGTTGGGAAAGGTCAAAGCGAATTGTTGATTAGTTTATTATTTATGAGGATTTATGTCTCTCTTTTCGTGTGGTCTTTGCAACTCAGTGTAATGAATTATAATTTTTAGGTGTAGTATGGGAGTTCAAAAATTTTAGAAACAATACTGTTGTGTAGTGGAATGTACCATAGTCGGTTTTCTGTAAAGATAATTTAATTTTGAAGGAACGTTTTGCTTCGAAGAGTGTTTGTCTTAGGAGCCCGAATCATAAATGAGCGGTTTTGTGCAATTAAAAAACAAACAAACGGAAAGAGCAACAAAATTTGTGTAAGTAAAAGTAATTTGTGTAACTAAGTAAAAGACAATGCAAATTGTGGAATAATTTAGTATTGATAAGAATTCATGTATTCATGTGGTTTTCAGTTGGTAATGTAAAGAATTATAATTTTATTATGGTAATTTATTATTAATATTAAGTAATTTAAAAAAAAAAGGCTCAACTTACATTTTCATGTTTCTGTTACAAAAATGTTTTTCTCAAGTTCTATTCAATTTCATCCACTTTCTTGCGTAGATTTAAATTCCTGTTATATAAAAAAATTTCTTTTCCTTTGTTTTCATTTCACATAATGTTAGTTCTGTTTTTTTTTAAATTACTAGTAATCCGCCATTCCTAATGTTAATCTCTTGTTTTATTGTTATCTCTTGTTTTAATTGTTTAATTAATTGTTTGCTATTTTCTTGTACTAGAAAACTGATGATGCTAAGCCATCGAAAGCTGCTCTTGTAATAAACAACAATGACAACACTTCTGATCATTTAATTTTAAATGCCAACGACATTTCACCACTAAACCAGTATACAGTATTGTTTTGTTGTTATTTTGGTGTGGAGAAAATCTAATTTTACTGGAAATTTGCTCATATGCCATTTTCTTTAAAACGGCTCCAAATGTTTAAATGAAAATGGACATTTAGGTCGAGGCTTTACTCCTCTTTAATATTCTTAGAGTATTATTTCAGTTCTACCTCAATTCTATCGAAAAATTGAGATTTTTTTAAAAAATGCACATTGGGCGGCGATAGCTGGCAGCTAGGAAAATATGTGGCAAGTCAGTGAAGCTAGGCCTCACCAAAGAAATTAGAAAGTCTGTGCCATTCATTTGCATCACTAGTTCTTTATACGATGCGACATATTAAAAGTAGAGGACTGTTATAAATTGTCGGTAATTTGCGGTCAATTCTATTCAAAATAGCAGAATGATTCGTCTGTTTCAAATATGTTAGACAATCAGGAGTGTTGGAATTCATTTTTTTAGTTTCGATTAAAGACATACAAAAATCCCAAACGATTATTCAGCCATAGCAAAGTGATATTCCCCAATCGAGAAACACACCACTCACCTAATTTCCTCTTTCGCAAGTGATTACTTTGCTTCCTGAACTCCGCTGCGGTTACACACGCACCGGTGTCAGAATCATTGCTCCGTCAAAGCTCCTGCTTTCGCTCGTCTAGCCGACGTACTGCGAGCAGTTGACGCTTTTCTAAATCAATTTTAATTTCAACTCGGTAAATCAATTTTTTTTTGTAAAATGTTAAATATTACACATTAATCGTAAAATGTTTGAGGGTATAAAGAGTTAGAAACCGATGAAATTCTCAGCGAATGCTTTATGAGCAATTAAGTAGAATGACATGTGCCTCTTTCGAATGCAATAGAAAAATAACGCAGTTTTCAATACAAATAACATGTGTTGTCTTTCAATTTATCCCATACTAAATCTAAATTTTCATTTCCAAACAAACGCTTTTTTACAATTGATAAGTAAACCAATCACATAATTTGCTCAATTCTGCTTGAAACATTTGCTCCCACGAATTCCGAATTCCAACACCGCTCAATTTATCGGCCCCGCTCCGCGCCGCCCCGGTCCACCCCATCCGTCCCCGCCGCGACCCCGCTCATCCCCGATCCCGTCCCAACCTCCGCCGCTCCCTAACCTCGCTGCGCCACCCTGCCCCATCCCGCCCGCCCAACCCCCGACACCATCCCGTCCCCAGTCTCGCCCGGCCCCTATCCCGCCACCGCACTGGCCCCGCTCCGCCCCCGCCTTCCAGTCGCCTCCCTCTGTGTCATCCCAGTCCCCTCCCAGTCTCCCCCAGTCTCCATTCCTGTCCGTGCTCCGCCTCCACCTCCACCCCCACCGCCTACTTGCGCCTCGTCGGCGCTCCGCGAGCCGGAGCCGTCGCTCGCCGGCAACGGCACCAGCCAGTTACGCAGATGATAGATGAGGCTAATGGAGCGCGGCCGCGAGCGGATAGATTAGATAGCACGGCGGCGCGCAAGGCGTGTTTGTCTACGGCGACGCTGTCGTGTTAAAACACACGCGTGCGGGCGCCTCGCGTCGCTATTTGAGAATGACGTTCCTTCACCGCGCGTGCTTCCTTCCACATGGGGCTGACGCTAAATGCCGAGGGTGGACAGGACAGCAAGGTGACCCCCACTGCCATCGCTTCGTAATTAGTTTTCGTAATTCTGTTCTGCTTGCGGTCAACGAAACGCATTTGAGCGGACGATAATTAGTTTTCGAATTATTTTACTACTTGTTATCAACGAAACGCAATGAAACGGAACGAACAAAATTCCAGTTTTAATAGACGACGTCTGCTAAGTATTTTAAAGCGGACATCCATTAAAAACTATCGAAAGAAATGATTTGTACCAAAAAATGGTGTTTGAGTAATCCCATTTACAGGAACGGCATTCCTCTTCCCTATGTATTTGTCTTACAAGATGGTGATATTACAAAAATGTATAGCGTTGCACCCAAACCACTTCCCTGACATTATTGAATATTTTTTTTCAAATAAAAGAGGATAAACATAAGAATATCACATGTACTTAAAAATTGTAGCATATTATAGAATATAATATCAATAGTGTTATTTCTGTAACATATCGTAAGTGATACAAGTCACACCTGACAAACTGGATGCATTAAGAATATCATAAATGTTATTCTGAAATTTATTTTACAGAAATTACTTTCCCGCTGAAAGCATTTTATTGCTTGTTGACCACTACCACCTCTGTATTTTTCAATCCGCACTAGTAGTCTCAACGAATTATACTTTCATCACGATCTCAGATTGTTATTTGGTGATAGAAGTTTCGTCACCGCGCGCCTCCAGTGCTAAAACCAGCGTGAAGTATACTTAAGAGATCCTCTTTTCACGTGATCTCTGCATCGTACTGTACTTTCCAGTAGGTTTCTTTCATTTTCGAGAAGAAATTACTAAGTTAAAATGTAATATTCCAGATAATTATCTAAGTATTGAAGTTGGCGAAACGTTCACTCATCGTAAAAAAAATGCTGCGCCCAGGACCAGGCGGATTGTGATCATTGTTGACAGGTAGGTAGAGGGTACCATGCATACGAAATGATTACTCTTTCACGTTTGTAGGACCAACATTTATTGCGCTGCACGTCCAAAGACGGTACTGTTACTATGGCGTGAGGCCATACGTTGGCAAACACACTCGTCCAGACGTCGTGACATGGAGTTGTTCAAGTCTCTAATGGAATCCTGTGCTAGTCAATCCCATGCAGCTTGCTCCTGGCAGCTTAGGGTGTCTCTTATATTGCCCAAAAAAGTTTTTTTGCAATTTTGTTTGGGATCACCCCCAAAATATTTTCCAATTTGGTCAAATTAACTCGAAAATAAAATTTCATCATAATATGTCGATATTAACACGTGCCGACTTGAGCGCGAAATTTGAATGTTAGGGATCATTGGTTTTGTTGGGTTGTCAGTGGAAAACTCCTGATACATTTTTAATATATAATTTTATATTACAATTTAATTCATTTTCAATTTTTAGACTGTGTTATAGTGGATATCTTTCTTGTGGATACTTTCTTTCAGTGTTTCATTCTTGCAATATGCGTACAGTGAACGATGTTCTTGAACAACACAAAAAATTGCTTTCGCTCCTCATGAAAGTCGTCCAGTAGTCCATGAAAACCTTACATTAATTCAATAGGCCTTTCAGCGTAGACATTAACAGCTTTCAACTTTATAAATAACGTTTTAGCTTCTGAATATGAAATGTTGCATTACCAGGTCAAAGGACAGTTTTGAATAAAACTAGTATCCATCTTCAAGCAAGAGGATACATCTGCTTTTGGTTGACACAAATTCGGCTATTGTTTGTATTGAAATTAAGATTAACGTGAATTAGGAGATATATTGTATATTAACGAATTAATAATTAAAGACCTGGCCGACCCCGTGGCCGAAATCGCTAAAGCAGTAGTGTCGTGGCGATCTTGCAGGGTCGTGGTTTCGAGTCCCGCCTCGGGCATGGGTGTACTTGTGTATGTCATATGTGTGTCCTTTCACCCCTCACTATCGTCATCATTCATTTTCCATACCTAGAGCTAACAACCCTGGGAAATAACAATCGGATCCAGAGTAATGCTGATCCCCCTCTGATGAACTGTATTCTCAGCATCCTTGCGTGGTCCGAAGTGGCCTGCTCGAAATAAAAAGTAAAGAATGGTCATCGGGATACAATTGAGCTTACCATATTGTTCTCCATCCAATTTTTCACAAAAAGGAATATAACACTTTTCCATGTGTAGATTAGGCTAAATTCACTACCATTTTGATTTTGATTCTTAACGTCTACTTTATCATCAGAAAGCGCTATGACAGACAATTTTTCTAAGAAATACTACCTACGGTGTCTACATTTTTTAAATGCTTTTGAAATTATGGAATCTATCCTTTCAAGCAAGTTTAGAAATTTTATAAAGCATCTCGATGAGGAGTTTTACAGCTGCACTGTCCTAAAGCCACGGATTTACACAAACAGTTACAATCAAAAGAGAGATATTATTTAAGGAATTTTTAATTACACAAGATAGTTTAGAAGCTGATCTTAGCAGAAACGTTTCAAATATTAAATATTTCTTGCCAGCTATCGAGCTAGATGCATTACCCTGGGATAATGTATCTTTAGTTTGTTACTTTCATAAAAGTACAACATTTCTTTAATTTTGGACTCATTAAAGAACATTCCCATTTTCTCTTTGCCACTTTTAAAATTAATGGCATTAAATATTTTCTAGATTTCCTCAAAATGCTGAAAAAGAGGTGCCAAGATAGCTTGCTACATTACGTATTTTACATTCAAACACACATTGTAAAATAAGTTTGAATGTGTGATGACGGCACGGAAAGAACGATGCCCTGTCCAAATTTTCTTCAAGAAAGGCGTATACTCATTCAAAACGTCAAGTGTTTGTTGCAGTTTTATCACAGCAAAGAATTTGTAATCTTTTTTCTTATTGTATTGATCTTTGTTGCACCCTTTCTTCTCTATCCGCGAGATGTTCGTCTACTCCTGCAAGATAGCTTTTACATCCTGACTCTTTCTGCCGAAATAAAAACATCCTGTCTTCTTCCAACGTAATCATTTGTAAAGCATTCGGATGTGCAATATCAAATAGATTGTAAAAATTACTTCTAGACTTTCCACGGTGCTTCGAAATATCTTCACACTTGCTTGCGTTTTTGTAATTTTCTTTACTCCGAATAGTACAAGTTAAGTTTTTGCGAACAATGCTGATTAGCCTCTGCCGGAATTCTGGCTTTCTTTCACAATATCATGCACTCACGAACCATAAGTTTAGCGCTTGCACTAACTGTTCATTTTACTTCCTATATTGTGATATACCAGAATATGATAGGTTTTATTTAATGATGTTAGTTATACATGGGGTAGATAAATGGGGATTCAATATGGCGGTATGGGCCTTAGCAACGGCGGCGCAGAGGTTGGCAAGGTCAACAAACTATACACGGGCCCTGATGACGTCAGGACGCCGGCTAGATGGCTGAAGAACCTAAGAGGGAATTGGTGCAAAAACGAATGACTGTCTGAGGTCGCGGCTACTTGGATTTGTAAGAGACGCACGGGTTGGCTATAAAAGATCAGATAGTCTAATGTTGCCGCCGTGTTTTGAAATAATAGAAGGATGGACGCCGACCGAGCCATGAAGGGTTTAAAAATGCATTAAACAGAACATTCTGACTCGGGGTGTCGTAGAGTGAAGATCGTACATTCGGACTCGGGGTGTCGTAGAGTGAAGATCGTACATTCCGTCTCTGGGTGTCGTGGAGTGTAGATCGAACATTCTGACTCTGGGTGCCGTAGCGTAAAGATCGTCTGTAGACAATATAGTGGGAAAGTGAAACTTGTATTTTTCTTGTAAGAGAAGTGATAGCTTGTTTTCGGACTTTGTCTTGTGAGAGAAGTGATAGTTTGTTTTCGGACTTTGAAATAATTTACCAGAAGTGATTTTCGGAGGACTTGTTCAGATTTTCGGACATTGCAGTTGGACTTCAATAGTCTACATAACCGGTGGGAGAGATTAGGAACCGGGAGCGTCGGACAAGACTAACAGATAGTTTAGGCAGTGTGGACTGGACGTGTCAGCGGCGGCGCAAGACCGGAAGAGAGAAGCGGAACTTGGAATTAACAACGGCCAAGTGAGAAGCGACTACGGAGCGTTGGCATGCAAAAACGGTAAAAAAAAATACTGCAGTATAAAAGAGACAATTTATTCAGAAGGGGTCATGACCATCTAATTAATTGTTTTAATTTAAAAGTTAAATAAATTGTTGAATTTTGTTCTTTGGAAAAGAAAAGAGTTTTTTTCATTTGTCAATCATAATTTTTAATTAGTTGAAAGCATAATTATTACATTTCAGATTCCACGCCATACTGTATAGTTGGCAGATCAGGTAATCGGCTATCGAGGCGATAGCGAGTATTTGTATCCGGACCCATCGACCTAAGCTAGCTGGATGTTTAGATAATTTTTGTTAAATCAGATAGAAAAACTTTGATAGTAATTCATGTAACCTGTTTCTGGCGCCCAAATCTTAATAAATTTGGAACAGGACATGATTACAGCCACGCTTTTGATGAGACGTGAGAATGGTATATTTCAATATGTTATAAAATAAAACTTCATGCACTAATTTTTTTCATGGTAAATTGTGCCCAGTTATTTGAAGTTTTATATAAATAATTAATACTATCTCCTATTAAAAACACACGTTCTTCGGCACTGCATATGACACTTACATATGACATTATGTTAGATTAGCAACCATTAAACCCGAGTGTCACGATCGATTACAATTCATGTATTGTTGTGCTCGTGCCTGACCCAGCGGTTGGTGATAGCTCTGGACATGTCCGTCACGCGAATTCGCGCTCAAGTCGGCACGGGTTAGAATGCTCCGATCTCAACAAAAATTTGAATAGGCATGTTTTAAGGTCATTCGAACAAAACTGGAGGGAGAGCAGTCAAAAATTTGAAAGTTGGAAAATACGGGACACTCTACTGGCAGCTAGTTCTTGCAGATTGATGGGTAGGGTTGGGGTCCTGATCGCACGCTCCATAGCACCCCAAACATTCTCGATCGGGAAGAGGTCAGGCGATGCGGCTGGTCATGACAGATTATCCACGGCTGCAAGGCATGCTCGGGAGATGGCTGCGGCATGTAGACGCGCGTTGCCCTGTAGGGCATGGACGTGGGCGTTTGTGAACGGTAGAGCCACTGATTGCAGGATCTCCTGAACGTACCGTGCAGCTGTGACGGCGCCCCCGAGGAACACTAACGGTGAACGGGCACCATAGGATATCGCGCCCCTCACCATCACACCAGGTCGGCGGGTCGTGTGATGGGATACTACAAATCGCTCGTCGTGGCGCTACCCATTGCGCCTTCAGACACGGGCCCGGTGGACAATGTAGAAGCGGGACTCGTCGCTGAAGATGATCCGCTGCCAGTCTGCATGGCCTCATGTCCGTCGTTCCCTACACCAGGCGAGTCTGTAGCGACGATGCTGAGGTGGAGTGGCAGGCGTTTTAACGATCGGCTTGCGGCGAGCCCTACGTTGTGCAACAGCCTGCCAATGGTACTGGAACTTACAGGATGTGACAATGCAGGCTGCACAGCATGCTGAAGAGCACCGAACGTTGCCGTTGGATCTGTTCGCGCGTGGCGGACAATCCGTCGATCCTCCCTCATCGGGGTGCTTGACGGACGTTCAGATCCTGCTTGTCGTGTGTGCGTACCTTCCTCAGCCCATTGCCGCCAACAGTGGGCGATGGTGTCGGTACGACCGGTGTGGCGCGCAATACGGCGTCAAGACCAACCAGCCTCCCGGAGACCCACGATGCGGCCCCTCTCGAACGCGTTTAACTGGACAACCGGCTGTCGAACGCGTCGCCTAGGCATAGTGTACGTGCAGATGACGCCTCTGCAGATGACGAGTCTTCTGAATCTCAATGGATCGTGTTTGTTCAAGGAGACACGTCACATGGCTTTCGGACTTAAACACACGACTACATGTAAACTGCTTGCTATAGAGCAGGACTGTCCAAGTCTGCAGGGCTTATGGGCCTCATATCAAATAGTAGTTAAGCCACGGACCGTAATTTAAGGTGGTTTTTACCCTAACTATTGAGATTTTACTGAAACAAATATACATTAGATACGGCTTTTATTCAACATATTTAATGATTAATGTACATTCAACGGGAAAATTAATATATTATTAAATAAAAATAAGATGAATTGTGCAGTTAATTTGTATTTGGTTGGTATAATAAAATTGTTCAAAGCAGTCGCAGGCCGCACAACAAGATTCGGGCGGCCGCATGCGGCCCGCGGACCGCCAGCTGGAACGCCCTGCTGCTATAGAGCTCTGCATTGATGAAGCTGCAGGGAAAGTACAATGAGGGAACATTACGTAATGCGATGAATTTATAGGTAATGAAATATCATTAAAACGTATTTACATGTGCACATTAAAATTTGTTTCGCTTCTATTCACTAAAAGACGGACAGGCTAATCAGATTAGTCCAAATACATTATAATTTACTATTTTTATCACTATTACTTTTTAAAACAAAGCGCAATGTCTGATTGAAAACAAAGCATTATGTGACTGATTACTACTTATGACAGTAATAACAACTATAAACACGGTAAAGAGTCTAGCGAATACTAGTGAAGTATTGTGTTAGTCTGTGACAACAAGTAAAAGGAACTCTTGCCTCTTGCGAGTGAAATACCGTAACTCCTGAACTGGCTATTAAGATAACGTTACGTAAGATATGTAATTATTTATATTTTCGTTTGGTATATTAAATATACTCCCAAATTCTACACAAAATCGTTAATTATGAATATATCAACTGCAAGAATATAATTAAAACTCAATAACTACCAATCAGAACTCAAAAAAGGGTTAAAAATCGTGTAATTATATGTAATCGTGTTACAATGAACAAACAAAAATGCACATCACATGTTACGTAGAAGATTCTTTTGGAAAATGCATGAAAAAATGGCCAATTACTAATAATATTCCACTGAAATTAATATTTAAAGTCCAATTACTTAGTAAATTGAAGAATGTTTTCCCGGCTATTCTTTTATGTTGTAAAGTGAAACATTAATATTGTCACTCACATGAAACGAATTCAGCATAGATAAGTGCTATCACAATTCCGTCTGTTTGACACTAGTGGAACTTACTAATAGAACAACAAAAAATATTTAACATGAAGAAATAAAATTTATGAATATAAAATAGTTGGTATAAACGTGTTACAAATTTAAAAAAATAAACGTCAGGGTACACCAGGGTATGAAACGTACGCGAAAAAAAATGTCTTCTGAATAAGGAGCGACCCTCTTCCTCTCCCATATGTAATTGCATAATGTAAATGGGTCTTATTTACAACGTTCGCGACGTTCAGACTGACTATGCCGTCATCGAATCTGTGCCTCAAAACGTAAAGATATGTTTGTATTGTTCACAACTAAAATTATTCTTAAATGGAAAAGAAAAACATGTAAATATCACGAGGATAAAGGGGTATAATTACACTCCAGGTAAATACGAACACTAGTTCCTATCGTTGTTCGATTTATTGAAGAATCCACTAGTGCAATTATATCCTTCTTTATCTAGTAGTTTCATTAATTACTATAAGTCATATTGTGTATAGTACATTGGATGATGTATAACTAGGCCTCATATTATTCGCTCATGCAGAGTTTAACATAAATAAATCTTGGCGGTTGAATTGTCTCTTTAAATAGTTTTTCTACCAGAAAGCTCCACAAAATTTACTACTTCCGGTCTTTTTCGGTTCACCTGCCGCGTCTGGGTGCACCGGAGATAAAGGTCGCAGGTTAAGGGTTTAGAGGGATTAAAGGAAGACCGAGCCGAAAGAAGGTTAAGCTAGCTTGACAGTGAGAAAGTTACGCTTCCATTAAACCAGACTGAAACTACGAGCAGCAACACTGCTCGGTGAAGCTGAGCATGGAGATTACGAATCTTTACGCATGGTCGGAGGAACACTGCTCCGTGGGTGTTGTTTAGTCATGGATAAATAGTGATCTCTCGGGTTGTGATTTGTGTGCATTTACATATTTTTTTCTGTTATAAATAAACCACAAAAATAAACCATTCCATTGCAAAAATATTACAGGCTATGAGACTCTTAGAATGAACTTGCGCTATTTTTACTTTGCATATTATTGAATATACCACCAAAAATATTTGGTTTCAAATACTTCGACCTTATGTATATGTTTTTTTCAATATCTTTTTTTCTAATTCTTGGTAGAAAATTTTCAGAAGTCTAATAATAACTTATGAGTCGCTGATATTCTAGCTCTCCACCCTTGTAAAGGAATCTCGGGGCGTGATATGCCTGGTGTGCGAAACGAAATCGATCCAAACTGTTGTCAAGTCAGAGTCGACACGCTGACCGCAGAAAGCTTCTATCACAGTAACACTCCCTTTACGTCCCATTTATAAATGAAACACGTTTTAGCAAGTTTTTCAAGTTTTGAGTTATTCAATTTTTCTGTTCTGAATTTCAATGAAATTTAGATGAAAAAACATTATAATGGATTTTTTTCTGAAATGACAATTAAATGCATCTTCTAATATTTTCCCAAAATTGAGGATAGTTTTGTTAAAAGTTAAGCTCTTGACAATGTAACAAAAAAAGTTCAGAGATTTTATAAAATCACTTATGTTAAGTTACAACATTACATCTTTTTTGTTAGTTTCAGAATTAATGTACGAGAGTTATTATTTTATGCGCAAACAATCTGATACTTACATTTTTAAAAGTTCTTTGGTTTAAAGGTTCATTTGATTATTGTGTATTGTTGGTTTGTTATAGCTTTGGTAAGCTTATATTTGCAGAAGGGATTAAACAATAGAGTCCCATTTTTGGTTTTCGTATTTAAAGTTGTGTTTACTCATTTCCATCCATTATCTTGTCTTTACTTACTTTCACCACTAGACAAAGGCAAACGTAACATAATTCTTGCTGTCCGGCCGACAGAACATTAAGGTAAATAGAACAATATAATTCATAACATGTTTCGTGTCATGTGATAAGCATAAAACCGCCACCACGGAGATTTATTCCGACAAATAAATATAGTCCACAAGCTTGACAAAGCAAAATTAGAGACAGTTGGAACGAGAATATGTGTAGGAAGTTTTACGCGAACTATAAGAATGTTCACATAAAATCTGGTAACTTCGTTCCTCTGCGTTTTCCAAGTTTCCATATTCTTTAGTCGCATCCATTCTGGTGGCCACATCACGGTCGTAACCGCCACAACGTTTGTAGAAACATGTACAATTACGCGGATTCATAGCCAAGTATTAGCGCACTCATTATTATAAAGTTCTCCGGGAACAAATGAAACGCTCCCATTTCGGACACACCATTTCACTGGCAAAATTTATCCAACATCGTTATTAAAAGATACGTTCGTCCGCCCGAAGCAGCAGATGCGCCACAGAAAGCACCCTATTGTCTGCGAGTATAAACCAAATCCACGAATAACGAGCAATTCACGAAATTAAAGTAAATTTGGTAGCGCAATAATATACAGGCGTAGCGGTGGGAATACGAGATGGAAGGAAAGGAATGTGTTTCGAACGAGCGGGGCGGTTTGGTTTCCGTGGTACTGTGCCGGGCGGAGCTTTCCGGGTTGCCCGGCGTGAATCCGATATTGAAACAGGCGCCTCTTCGGAATGTGCATTCTCCCGGGGGTTTCGAAGGGGTGGAGGGGGGAGGTTGGGGACGGAATTGAGAGGATTGAACGAGGAGAATATGAGACTGGAACCAGCGGCTGCAAAATGCGGTTCACACCAGCAGGATGCGAAAACCGCCGGGCGCGACCGCACAAGAGGGAAAAAGAGAGGAAGGGAGGAAATTCAATTTTAAAGGAAATTTTGAGTTTTCTCTCCGGGGTGTTTAACATTGTGTTTATCACAAAGTTATTCATACATTACAAACCCAGCGTTACTTTTAATAAATACGGAATGTATATTTTTAATTTAAATTCATCTCAAATTCTAATTAAAATAATAGGAGTTTGAATAAAAATTATTTAAATGCTGGAAGCGGAGGTGTGTTGTAAAAATTGCAAGTTACTTCGTATGAAGTTATCGTTTATTTCACCTCTGTGCCTAAATATATTTATTGAAGAACGTTCTATCTACCTTTTGAAAAGTTTACCTCTATTTTTCGGTTTCATTCTCACTCCACATTCACTTTATTTGCTCTCTTCATTTTCATTATTAATCGGGTCTTGAGAAAATATATTTCAGACTCTTTCATCTTTAAATACATGATTGACCTACGTTAATCAACAACAAAGAATCTTGTAGAAATAGTTAATTCGTTACATAATATTAATAGTGTTACAGAAACTCATCGTTCATCTTACCTTTGTAAGAGTAATTGTTACACATTCAGTAGTCCAGACCAACCCAAAAACGTGTTTAAAAATGTAGTAAATGGAATAATAATAATAATAATAATAATAATAATAATAATAATAATTTTATCCAACAACAGAATATTAATAGATCAAAGAAAAATTAATAACATACATAATGGATTTTGCACACATAAATTCAGTTGCCACCTGAAAATATTTACAATACAATTTCAATCATCGAATTCAAATGCCTGTTGTAGGCAATAAATAATTTGGAAATAAATGCTTGCGTGCTTGGAAATAAATAAATTATTTCGTGACCTCTGTAAAATTTAAGTAATAAATTATATTTACAAAATTTCAATCTCAAGCAATTGAATAACAACCCCTTTCCAAATTCTGCTAAACGTCTAATGATCAAGTGCGCCAATGACGCCTTATAATTTTATTGTCGCTTGCCTCATTCCACATAAAACGTTCCTTTATTGAGACTTGATCGTCACACATCAATGGTTTTTCGATCTGTAGAATATTTATCCCCAAATCCCATTGTCTACTTTGGCTTTATATTTACAAATATCGCTACCGCGCGTCAACTCATAAGGTCAGGTTCCATAAGTGTAATGCACGTTTTGGGAGTGAAGTGCTGGTGATCATTCCCCGCTGGTTGGTGAGTGCCGGCGCCCATCTACTTGCCTACTTGTCGGCTAGCGGAGTTTTCTTCACCCAGTGAACGAGGCACAGCCCCAGCTGGGGCAAGCTCTAAGCTACCGGATCGCCGTAAAGCGATTGAGAGCTCCTTTCTTCCTCCGCATAGCAAAACCACCTCTGAGAGAAGCCTAGAAGATGCCCTCCATCAGGTCCTCGAGATGAAAGGAAGATCGACGTATGACACTGGAGACGCAGAGGCGGCGATGCCGCAGGCGATAGCAAAGGTGGTGGAGACGGATGAAGAAGTGGAACTGGAGGTAGATATAGGAAGGAGGATAATATGGCGAAAGATTTGGCCAAGACGAAAAGGAGTCGGGGGCGGAGTTGGAAGTAACGGTGGAAGTGGTGGCAGCAGAACAAGAAGTGAAGGTACAGGTAGTGGTAGAGGGGATGGAGAGAAGAGTGGATGTGGAAGTAGAGGTTCACCTGGTGATAGAGGTGGCGGAGAAGGAGCTAAAATAGAAATGAGAAGCCCAAACGAAATTTGGAGATGTCGAAGCGATAGAGATAAAAGTGAGAGTGCAAGCGCATGCAGAAGCAGAAAAACTGATAATGATGAAGAAATTCGCGATGTTGGTGGGGTGGCGTTGATGGTGGGAGTGCGGGTGATGATGACGGAGGTGGTGATGATGGCGTTCGTGGTCAATAGTGATGGTAATGAAGGGTGATTGTTGCAGTGTTGTGGCATTGCTGTTGGCGGCGATGGCTAGTGACTGATTTATCTGAACACGTCGTCTGTCATGATTGTAACACGTTAGTTCAGTAAATGTTTCATCGAGGAAGTTGTCTATTCTTTCTTCCGCTGAATGCTAAGATACAACGCCGATCTACACGTCAACCTGAAAGGGATATTCCCATCCAGGTATCTCCTCCTAGAGTGGCACCGCCACAGCCGGGTCAAACTCATGTGCGGTAATGTAGTGAAAGCACTTAAGTGAAAGTGTGCGTAAATAAGGAATTATGATACGACAAAGAAGAGGAAGTATATATCGCGCGCGGTGCATTATCGTGTTTCAAGTATTGCTCTAGCATTCGGCAGTGGTGATAGAGGGTTCAAGGACGGGCAGAAACTACAGCGACGGCGTCGGCGACATCAACGACGACGACGACAACATCGACGACAACGATGACGACAACCACAACGACGACAACGACGACGTAAAAAGCAACGACAATCACATCCAAAACGTCATCGACGACGACGACGATGACGACGGCGACGGCAATGGCGACGGCAATGGCGACGGCATCGACGCGGAGACCGACAACGACGTCGTCCCCAGCCCCAGCGGACTGACCGAGGCGACGCTCGGCAACGCAAAGAGCGGGGCGGATACATCATAAGGGCGGCAAAGCAGGAAAAACGCGCTGTCAGAGGAGATCAGCACCGACGAAGACGGTTGGCGGCGGCCGCCGAACGCCCGGGCCGCGCCGCGCCGCGCCGACCGGCCGCGAGGTTGACGCAAGACGCCGCGCGCGCGGGGGATGGCGGAGACTGTCGCACGCTGCGAGACGTTGCGTCTCCGCCCCAATGTTTCCGGTCTCCGCCGTTACAAAAGAGCCTGTCTCGAGACTTGAGGCGGTTATGAGTGGCGGTGGAATACGGTTACGGAGCTGCCGCTATTTCTGAGCGGCGGCGGCGCGACGTGGGACGCTGAAGAGGAAAACTGGACGAACGGCTTCTGTTTAATTACTTCAAATAAATTTGCGTTGCGTTGCACTCGAGGCTTTCTATAAATAAACCATAGGCTTACCATTTTGACCAAACTATCTGGTTAATATTATTTATTTAAACTTAATATACATTCATCTTAATTACTCTTCTTCCAATATCCATAATATGACAGTATTTTAACATACAATAGGAATAAATGTCTCATACATATGCACGTTGACTTCTATACACGCGATATTGCAATGTTTTGCTCGCACCCTTGGAAAGTGGTTTGATACATGGTAAGGCTAAATGTGATGTGGCAATGCTGCGTATCATAAGTGGCATCTAATATTATAAACATTTATTGTTTTTGTTAGTTTTGAGTTAGCTATATTAGGCCTGTTAATAGCTCATAATATGATACAAAATTATATTAAACAAAGTTTAATTTGGACTAGTCAATGGAGAATAAAATTAAATTCAACTAAAAGTCAGGTAATTTATTCTTTGAAGGACGAAGATTTCGCCACAAATAAATATTTATCACCGGTATCTGGAGTAAAAGACCTGTCTAATATTTAGGGGTACTTTTTGATAAAAGACTAACCTGAAAACCACACATTTTGGCAACTATAAATAATACATTCGGAAAAATCATAAAACTATACCTAAAATCTTCGTTAAAAATTGAATTGAAATTGTCATTAGTAAAATCTATAATATTACCATCTTTAACTTATGAATGCTCAATCTGGATCAATACTGTAGCTCCAACACTAGAGAAATTACAAGTTGTTCAAAATAAATGCTTCAAACCGATACTCCAAGCCCCTTGGTTTGTACCAAATTCAAAAAAATCGTGAAAATTTCATGTATATTCGATTAAAAATCATAAATTGAAAATATATCAATTTTTCTTCTCTCCACTTAACTTTTATCATATAACTCGAAAATTTAATTTAGGCCATAATGTTGTGATCCCTGGCAAAGTCACATCCAGATTTCCAAAACTTTAATTTTCGTCCACTTTAATTATTAATATTATTATTATTGATATTCAGAAAAATTATATAATTAAAATCAAAATTCTTTAAAATTAAACCATTATATTTGACTACCAATATTAATGATGGTGTAAATGAGTTAGCAATTAGTGACCAACTTTTTCAAATTTATTATTATATTATTTTATATAATTATTAGTATTAATATTATGGGCAAGAAAATCAAAACCATTTAAATGTGTACTTGTTTTCACAAACGCAATTTCAAGATTAGTTCCCTCTGAGGCTTGACATCTTTCCTGGGCTTATCTTTAACAACATTTCACATTTTCATTATTACAATTACTTTGGAAGTGGAAAATTGAAACAAGGATATCTTACGACATCAAACCGCACGAAATCATATGAAATGACTTGTGGAATGCGAGGCTACAGAGGGGTTCATGATTTTTCCACACCACACTGTATATGGTACGTCGTCATAAAATACGCGAAGAGCAAGCAGTGCAAAACCAGCGGCAAACAAAGATCCGGATCAAATTGACGGACGCGAGGAAGCCTTAGAGTGTGCAGTTCTGCGTTGAAGCGGGTCAATACAGTGATTGACAGTCGTGCAAAAAAATTCAAAAGCGACAGTCCAGTATTTGCTCTTGCAGCTGTTAGTTTTTGCACTTGGTAAATCTATCAATTTTGAAAAAACCTATTGAAACGTTGTATACTTTTAACAGTACTGTCTAGTGTTGAGAGATTCCGACTATGACAATTTTGAGCATGTAACAAGACAGTTATATAGTTATAGTTATCAGTGGCGTAGCGTGACTCACACATTTGGGGATGCTCAACAATAACACACAAAATGTCACTATCAACTACTTCATCTAACAGGCGAACGCAACACAAGGCAGATACATTGGGACTACTTCCACGATCTCGATTGCTTACGACGGTGTAGGCGCTTCCCACAAAATCCTCACAGCAGTCAGGGCTGCCGATGTCTTGAAAGCAAATTATACAATGGCTCAGCTTTAATTCTTATACGCGAATGGCAATAAGACCATTTGTTAATTTGTACATTGCAGACTTAAATAATATGTAATCTATTTAAGAGATAATACAATTTCTTGGATATTAATTAAGAAATAGTAGTCAGGCACTACTTCTACAGTTTGTACCCATGACCAAGCGGGGACTCCCGAGTGAGAGAGAGAAAGATAATTTACTGAACGCCGGAAGTGTGCTGCGCTCTCGTGCACAAACGAGCTTCTTTCCGCAGTAGACGCTAGCGTAAAGCAGTCGGGTTTCTCTGAGCCAGGGGTGAAGAGGGGAGAGGGGAACCTCGCCATCTGCGCATGCGTCATTGCTCGTCGCAATCTAGCGGCAGACGCTGAAGTATTTTAGCTTACAAGCAATCAGAGGCCAGCTTCAACAGCCCGCCGAATTCAATCGTAGGAAATCAATTTAAAATTAATACAAAACGTGTTTCGCTCAACAGACTACTTGTAAGATTATCAATACAGTATTTAAGGTTCTTATATACGGGGATGCTCAGCATCTCAGCGTCCCCTGACGCTACGCCACTGATAGTTATATCTTATTTGCTCACTCATCTTTGAGGTTGGATTTCACGCCTTATTTATAGTATGAGCATCTTCACATTTACAGCCTAGACCTAAAAATCCTTCAGCGTAAGGCTTAAAAGAAAGCACGCAATACCAACAAAATAGACACTAAATGAAATCAAGTATTAATAAAACACAAACAATGTCTGCTAATATTTCTGCAATGGCGTCTCCAGTAGATGGACAGACAATTTCACTCCCTGCCATACCTCAGCAAACAGGTCACGAATAGGTCGCAATTTTCCTTCCTCATCCTGCACTCAACTCTTTTACACACGCGCACACACATTCATGTGTTACACTACCACGTAGAAGGAGGCTTGTTCGAGCTGGAGGGGAAACCCTGCAAACTGTCGCGTATGCTGGCGCACGATCTCTCGTTTAGCGGAAGAGCAACTCCGCCACCTCCGGGGCTGTAATATGCACTTCACTTACGGCACTAATGACATTTGACTCGCCCGAAAATAAAAAAGAATCAATTTTGCCTGGTTCTGTCTACATTGGACCTGATGAAAACTAATATGGCGAGAATATGAATGCGACGTGAATTAATTAACTTTAAAATTATTTTTAATGTCGAAAAACATTCGTAATACAAAATTAGATTCTTCATGTAAATCGGAAAAATATATTGGGAAAATATTAAAATAATCTTGTCACACTTAATTCATTCGACAAAAACTTACTTTTGAAGGGAATATATCAAACGAAAATTAATACAGAACCTCCAGATTTGTTTACGAGAAAAACGAAAATGTAGGTTTTATATTATTGGTCCAATTTCTTTTCTTTCTCTCCATTTTATGGATTCTTCGGCTGAGCAGGAAAGGTAACCAGGTATATTCCTAAAAAGTGTTATAAAGTCGTAAACTTTAATTATTTTGTCGTTATAAAGCAATATGTTGTATTGTAAAAAAGAAATTAAAATATCTGGTAAGTGAAAACATGAGAATTAAGGGAATAGTCTGCAGTTGTTTTTAGTTTAAATATAAGAAGCCCCTGATACATTCAATTTCCATTCCTATTGAAATGCCTGTTCACTTGTTTTTTATCTTGAAGAATAAACTTATTTAATTCTTCATTTCTTCTGCAGTTTTTGTAGTATCTGGATACCGTTTTTTTGATTGTTCATAATTGGAAATTATTTAATTACTAGTTTTCATGCCTAATTTGCTCTCCGTTATCGAGTCTTTCGGTATATTTTACTAGGAACTGGTTTGCGTTAGAGCGCATAATATCATCGCAGGTGAGAATCCCACTCTAGATGGGGATTTCGATAAACGCCTTTCATGGATGTTGGGTTAGAAAAGAGCGTGTTTTGCTAACCCAATGCCTCGAGCAACTAAGTGCAACAGTGCTTTTTGATCTAGTTCTAATGGTTGAAGACCTCGTTTGTGTGCCAAGGGTAACTGATTTCTAGAGAACGAAGGTCACGTAAAAACAAAAATGTAATTGAAAACTAACATGAAATGTTGATATAATATTTATCGACAAGGAAATCTTTTCAGAAGGTGAAATATCGCTAAGTCAATCTATGTGGCAGAATTATCGTTTTTTGTTAAGAAAATGTGAACGATCAAAATATATTTTAATGAGCAACAGTTTCAAACAAAAGACAATTTGACGAAAAGAATGTTTCTCACATACGAAATTGAAAAGATATTAATTCTTTTGAACTATGCAGACACGACTTCCCGTATTACATAAAACTCAACAACCAAGAAGTTGATATCCAACACCAAAAGTTAAGTCTTTTTCAAATAATTATAAATGATCTTTTTTTTCAAGATCTACTCTTTTTTAGTATAGATATTAAGAAAAAATCTATATCATCAAAGTTTACTTTTGCAATGCTAATTTTTGGCAGTTTTCGAAACTTCCGAGGGTTTGCTGAAAACAAGACTAGCACCTGTTTTTACCGCCATATTTTACACACGAGGATTTTACACCTATAGAAAAAATTGGAGCGGTTTTTGAGAAAATAACTATTTGAAAATTGCCTACATTTTACGAAACATTATTATAAAAACCTCACATTTTCAAAACCTTGTACATGACACTATTTTAAGACGCCTTTGAATAAGAAATTTCAACCAGGAAAAAATCTATCTGCAATATTGGAGCTGTAGGAAGCCGCCGAAACAAGTTAAAACTTTTACATTTTTAAAAATGCAAAGATTTCAACGAAAATATATTTGTGCCATTGTTTTAAGCGTTTTTTCGATATAAGAGCATAAAGTTTAATGAAACAAATTGGAGCCATTTATGAAAAACTTTTGGATTTATTGTCGATATATTATGTAAAGAACCAATCAAAATCATAATATTCATTACAACCTCACACGATTTTGAGTTGGTTCCGATCTTTTGGAGAATGTCAATTTGGAGAATATCGTCTAAACGGTTTAGGCGCTAGCGTTCACCATAGAAGAACAGACGACAAACAGTCAGAAATAGATTTGCCGTCAATAAACTTTTTCGGCATTAAGGACTCCCAAGAGATGGATTCTCACTATCTCACAACGGGTTACAGAAAGTAATTTACTTCACATAGGAACATGATTTATCTAACTTTTAACGCCAGGTTCTGACAATACGAGAATTCCTGTTGAATAATTGCCCGCGTAGTGGAATATTTAACATTACTAAACTAGTAATATTAACAACGAGGATATTTCATACCTACGAATGATTCAGTCTCACCACGCACCTCACCACGAAAATTCTTCCTCTACTCATACCAATCCAGACAATCACAATCTTCCCCTATCAATACCTCCTTTCATCCTTTCGCCTTCATCAGCCTCTTCCGCTTCTGTCCCATCCTCATCGCACCCCTCCTCCTGCTCCCGCAACCATTCCTACACCGCCTGCCACGCGCTCGCATTGTGGCGCCGTCACCGCGTCGCGTCGCGTCGCGTCGCGTCGCTGCCACCGCCGCCGCCGCCGCCTTGGGCTCCCCAATTATTTTTCGCATCGATCGCGTAGTTAATTGTGCGCAGTCATCGCTCCCGTTCTCATCCGCCTGCGCTCGCCCCGCTTCCGTCGCATCGTTGCGTGGCGGCGGCGCCCGCACCGCGTCGTCCCGTGTCTCGTCGCTCCCATCGCTTGTCGCCTGCGTTGGCTTCCGGGTACGCAACGCCGGGCCTCGTTGCTCACTGTCGTCTCGCCTCATCTCGCAACATATAGACCGGCAGCCAGCAAGAACATCGACGTACGATAAGCTCAAAGCTAAAACTTTTCAAGAAGTTAGCCGGAGGAAGAAGGAAACGCAAGTATGGCGGCCTACTGGCCATTTTAGAAGAGATTGTAAAAGACAATCCAGCTTAGAGACGCCGTAAGGGTACGGCGTGGTCATAATCGGCTATCTACCATAAGACTACCATAAGACCAGAACAATAGCTTTGAGCTCGTAATCCAAGCGTGCATAAAAAAATGACATTTTCAATTCAGTATGGCGGACAGTTTGAGACGCGGCTTCGGTAGGGCATACAACTCCTTCACACTTTCGCTATCTAGCCAACAATATACAATAGAATTATCTGTGTACTCATTCCCCAATGGCATAGTTTTTTTGGACATGTTTAAAAAATTTTGCAGTGCAATTTTTTACAGGCCACAATACTTGCGTTTCCTTGTTCCTCATAACACTGGCTAACTTCTCGAAAAGTTTTAGCTTTGAGCTTATCATACGTCGATTTTCTTGCTGGCTGCCGGTCTAATACCTTGCTGCCCACGTCAATTTGCATCGCTTCATTGTTGTTTACTAAAGCCGTTATCACTTCGGTCATTGAACCCAATCTTCCTTCGGCACACGTACCTCCCTTGCTCTCTCCCCCGCTCAATTTCACGTTCGGCTCCTCGCTTCTCGCTCCGTTCGGCATCCCCCCACGTCTCAACGTTTATCGCTTCGCTCATCTCGCGCATCCATTCTCGTCTCGTTTGTCATCACCTCCCTCTTCCCGTGCGACGTCTGGCCTATCGCCCCACCCTCGTCGCTTCCTTCATTGCTGCATTCGACTCGACTCGACTCGACTCCGCGCTCGACTCGACCACGGTGTAAGAGATATAGGTGGGTTCACTCCCGGTCTACAACTGAAGCTAATGTGAGGCTAGTTCTCACAGTTCTCGCTATGTAAGCGCTGCAAACGACTTGGGCATTTTTGGGACAAGATGGTGATCCATTTAATAGCTTTGTAACCTCTGGTGGAAGCCACTAAATCGCGAGACGCCATCATGAATGCCCAACTCGATCGTGCGGATAAGCGAGGAACTAGCCTCAAACTGGCTTCAAAAATTTTGTCCAAAAGGCGGCTAGTTGACACACCTATATATCTTCCACCGTGACTCGACTCCGTGCTCGACTCGACTCCGCGCTCGACTCGACTCCGCGCTCGACTCGACTCCGCGCTCGACTCTTTCTCAGACTTCTTAATGTGGCTGGCTCTTCAGTCTTCCTCGGCGTCTTAACCGTTCGTCTTAATCGACCTGTCTCCTGACAAGACGTGTCGATTTCTCGTGCGTTCCACCACGTTCCCATGCGTTTCCCAGTAGTTCCGTTATTGATACTTCGTCTATGCCAGTTTCGTCGACCTGTTGACGTTGCATTCTCTCTCAGAGCGTAGCCTCGAGGCGTATCCGGATGCCTGTCGGCGATGAAAAGCAGAATAAAATGCTCTCCAGGCCTAGCATGGTTTCTGATGGGTGAATGCCGCTTCAAAATGGAATGTGTTCTGTTTTATTCGTTTACACTCGGAATACCGGAGATAACTATGGTGTTAAAAAGCTAAAAGTATCCTGCGGCAGGCCCTGAGGGATGATGTTAGTTGTATAACCCGGAGGTAAATGATATGCAACTTTTGTTTGTGATTTTTTATTACAAAAATTGTTTTCCAGTCCTCTCTGATAGAAAAGATAACAATATGCTGCATTCATAACTTTCATTAATACACATTTTTACTAGAGCTGTCAATTTAGGTGTTATTTTCTACTTGGAAGGCTATTCCTATAATACAATATTTGATCTGACATCCGCAATCTAGTTCTGAAAAGCCACATACAATAAAGAATAATACTTTTGAAAATCCTATTCTATATTTAGTGATTGGATAACCGACATCCGTCACATTTAAACATCTTCTGTTCACCCTTCTAGGCAATTGAAGTGTCGTTCGACGCGTCCAGGCCTACTTGTGAGGAACTGACAATCTCTTTGGATTTTCTGAGACCATTCTAAGCAAATTGCAGAGGAAAACGTGATTTAACAGGTTTTAAGCACCGAAAATGCGTTTTAGGGGAGTTTTAAAGCATCTTTGGTGGTAAGTAGCTGTTCACTTAATTGTTCTTGAGAATACGAATAGATTGGAATTATTTCTAGACGGATCTTCCTGGAATTTTCTGAAAGACTTCAAGAAAAAACATGCTAAGGAGGGGAATACAATTGATTTCAATAATTTTGTATTCCTTTGTTTTCATGTGAATTTGTATTGTCTATGCCATTGTCAACCGTTTCTATATCTGTATTGCTTTTGACAACTCACATGCTGAATGTGCGAAACGTCGAGCTCACAATAAATGTATATAATACAAAAGTTTTAACTCCTAGAATCAACCTAGACTGATCCTATATGATTAATACTTATTTAATCGTATCATCTACGTATATACTAAATTATGAATATTATTATTAATTTTTTTGCTCTCAATTTTATAATTAATTTTCTTAGCTAGTTTCCTTATGTATGATTAATATTATTGCTTGCTTAGGTATGCAAGTTTTAACAACTGTCCTCGGCAATATATTTTATTTTCGGTTAAAATGTATGGGTATAAACAAATATTATTTTTCATAATTCATAAATTAGATCGCTAGAAATGATACCCCAAGCTCTTAAAACAGTGGAAAAGCATCTTAGACACAGAGATATTATGATAATCTTTACTTTTTGTTTAGTAAAATGATAACTTACGTAACAATTTAAGCAAGTTTGAAAATTTACAGCAGTAACAAAATGATACACAAGCATTGACATAAGTTGGATAATTTGAATTAATATATTTTCGGTTCAGTTGGTAATCACACAATGCGGAACAGATTTTGTAATAAACTTTCCTTCTGTATGATGAATCTGTTCCTGATGTTTTGCCACTGAGTTTGTTTACATCCGTATAAAAACAAATGTACAAGTGGATATACATGTGTGTTTGGGTATACATTGCCAACTCTTTAAACTATTTATAGGACTACTCTCAAATTTTACTCGAATACTATTGGGTAGCAAAAAAAAAGAGGTAGGTTAGCGATACCATCATGTTGGACGAAACGGGCGGAAAGGGACTTCCAATACGTAATTTAGATTTATAAATGCTTGGGCAATTTGCGGATCGATTTGGTGTTGCATAATGCATTGAATGGCATCAATATACATAACATAATATAGTATACCGGGCGTCTCATAATAAGTGTTACAAGTTTTGGGAAACTGCATCTCTAAAATGATAACTTTTTGTCAATAAACATATACGTGGTGGGTAATTTCATAAGATGGAGGCATTGACATTATGACAATATATAAGACATTAATATGAGGCAACTATTTATGCAAATGTATTTTGCAAGTCACGGTGTGACGCTGTCATGAGATTTTATGTATGTAGAGAAAATAGTACCTACGAGGTTACCTGGTATTCAAGAGTAAATATCACGTGCGTATCTTCGTTAAATGAAAATTTCCACTAAACGTTCTTTCACAAAAAGTGACCATTGTCGACCCCTCCACCAGACTTAGCTTGGAACATTTCTTCCGAGATATCTATACATCCAAACATTTCGTTCACTGACTTCTCAAATTAATTCCAACAATCCCCATAAATAAATATATATTCGTATATTAAAACAAAATCATTTACATGTGGCTGTAATACTTAAAATATTTTAATAATTACGTATGTGCACAAATGTATATTTCTTATTCTTTAAGCATCATGTTATTTAGTAATCTCAGTTTCAAACGCTATGGTGTGTACGTAATATATCTCAAATTAACGCCAGTTTTTTTCATTCACTGACGTTGAATTCTGGGCATCGTCTTCCTTCAATGTTCTCTCTTTTTCACCGAATTGTCTCCCGTGTATGTAGTTCGACCAACTGCCGTGACCTTTTCACGTTCTACCCAGTTTTCAGCAAGTGCTCTGGGAAAGATCGAACGCAGATGGTCTCTCGTTTCAACCTAAAGTGTTTCTGCTCGTTGACCGCTCTCGTTATTCCCCGAATTCTGTAACTTTTGATACAAATCATAAAACAGACAAAATCCCATATATTCTAATACATTGTGGGTATATACTTTTTGATCAGAAAAATGTTTTTAATATTTCTTCGCTCCTTTGTGGTGTTTGAAATATCCATGTAAATGTTTTTTTTAATACTTCCGTGGCGGTCGTGTACTATGATTGTGTAGTAGCCACATTTTTCATTTTTTGTATATTATGATTCATACATAGACACATTTTTCAAATGGAAATGGGGCTACAAGATACATGGCCTTGTTTCACTGAGAAAAACTACAATAAAGATTAATGCATGTTATTCCCACGAATCAAGAAGTGTTCGATAGGGATATGCTTCAGTCCTAAAGTATATTCATACGCAAATTTCTTCAATTTCATTGCTGATACTTCTTTTCTATTTCCTAGTAAACTAGTAACTAGTTTCCGTTTCCTTGTAAGCTAAATAGAGTAAGAGAAGGGTATTTAGTGATAATTAAGCCAAACAAACCTGATAAGTCAGTAGAATACAGAAAAACAACAAAATTCAACTTAAATAAGGAAGACCGATCTTCGAAACGAGATCGTCGAGGAGCAATGATCTTGGCTCGGAGAGTCACGGGTTTGAATCATGGTTTGGTCATGGATATTTGCTTATGTTTTAGCATTCTGGTTTTCTTGCTAACTATGTGTCATGTGTCAACTATATAACCATGAAGCACCTGCCTTCACCTTTCAGAATCATTACCCTCTTCTATAATCAGGTATTTGAATTATGTTTATGCAATATACTTTGGAATACTTGAGATATTTCACCGAATAATTCGCAAGCATCTCATAACAGTACAGCTTCTTTAATGCTGAAAGAATAAACAACACCAACAGTTACACAGATGTTAGTAAACATTCGTTTCCAAACAAATACATCATAATAGCTGCGATAAGTCTACGTGGTAACCCAGCAAAAGCGTCTATCTCAGAAGAGCCTTAGCAGCCGAGAGGAGGAAGGATCCCATTTCGAAAAAAGGGGTGTGAGTAATTTGGAAGGACGACGAGAAGGTATGACGCGGGAACCCATGGAGATGGAAGAATGGAAATTGAATATATGCCTAAAGGTTACAGAGACCTAATAAACAAAAATTCACTAAACTCAAAAATAAATAAATAAAATGAAAATATAACAGGAAGAATGAATGAATGAATATATAATTTTTTACAAATATAAAAAATGTATAGAATTTTAAAAAAATACTAGGTAGTGCTCATCTACGTCACAAGAAATTAATTCTCAAAAATTATTTGAAGGCTGCATCCCAATGCACAGAACGATACTCATCCGAATCTAAAATAACCCGTAAACAACCTCCACAGCGTACAGCGAACTGCGATTGTGAAGAGAAAAGCAACTCGCAACATATTTAGGCCCAGCAAGTGGTACATTCTGTCAACAATGTTCTCTCCTGATTGCGCATTAGAAGGCGGAAGAATCACAAAGCGGCGCATTGCGGCGCGTGCGGCGGGGATGAAAGGCGCCGCCGTTTGGCGTGAGGAGCGGTGCGTGGGCCGCAAACGCAACGGGGACGGCGCGGCGGGGGTGACAACAGGAGAGAGAGAGACGGAGAGGGAGCGGCGGAATTCGTGAGAATCCGGGTTACGGCGGGGCGGCGAGGGTAAGGGAAAGGAGAGGAGGCAAATGGGGCAGTGCAGGCGAGACGATAATGGTGCGGGTGGCGGGACGGAGGGTGCGGTGGGGGACAGTGATGGCGGTGGGGGGGGGGTGAAAACAGGGGTGGCGGGGAAGGCGGTGGGTCAAATGGAGGCGGTAGGGACGGTGAGGGCTGTAGGGGCGAGGAGGGGCGGTGCGGTAGGTACAGTCAGTGAGGACTGTGGGGGTGGTCGGGGCGATGAAAGCGGTGGAGCCGGTGGGAATAGTCGTGGTGTCGAGGGCTATGGAGGTGGTGCGAGCAGGGAAAGTAGCGGAGCCCGTGGGAGTGAGGGGAACGGCGAAGGCGGTAGGGGCGTTATTGGCGATAGGTGCGGTAAAGACGGTAGTTGCGATGAGGGCAGTGGGGACGGTGAGGACTGTGGGGGCGTTGCGGGCTACGAGGCTAGTGGGTTTAGGGAAAGCGGTGGAGGCAATGGGGCCAGTGAGAGGGTGGTACGGGCAGTGAGGGCTGCGGGGGTGGTGAGGCCCGTGAGGCTAGTGGAGGCGGTGCAGGCGCAGAAGGCAATGGTTACAGTGGGGTCAGTGAGGAGGTGGGCCGCATGGTCGATGGTGAAGGCGGTGGAGCCGTTGCGGCGGCAGGGGCGGTGGGGGCGATGGCAGAGACGAGGGCGCCGGGCACGGTGCGAGTGGCCATGCTGGGGGCGGGGCGGTCGGCGGCGGGGGTGGCGGGAGCGGCGGGCTCAAAGCACCGTGACTTGGCATCGCATTCTGCCGAAGCAGGCCCTCCTGGGGGAGGCGGTGCCTCCTACAACAACACGCGCCACACGTTAATCGTCGTTGTGCTGCGCTGCCGACCCCGCCCCGCCCCCGGCCTCGCCCCCGCCGGCGCCAGGAATAGGCGGCTGGCCGGATGGTGCCGCGACCGCGGGGGCGGCGCGGGCTGCGGGCGCCAGGGTGCGTGGGAGGGGCCGCGGGTAGTATTTTCTGGGCCTCGGGACGTGCTCGGAAATGCAGCCAGGGTACAGTAGCGAGGACATTCCTGAGGGTAATTCTGTTCTGGTTTCTTGCTGGTTTGGTGACCAGCTAGATAAGCGGGCCAAGTCTTATTGTTGCAGATTGCAGAGTGCTGGTTTCACTTGAAATCTGTAATAATGAATTCTCTCCATCAGCAGAAGTGTTATCTGAAAGATAACTTTTAACTTCTTCACATGTGTAGATAGATATTTTTTTTATTTTGGCAGATAGGTTTATGCAATCTGCTGACAGAACACTACAATTTACAAATACTACAATTAAGAATATTAATACAATATATCTTTAAATTATTTACAAATATTAAAAAACTAATAGTAACGACAATAGCGACAGTTATAATAACAATAAAGAACAATAATAATAATAATAACAATAACTAATTTTTTATTGCTATCCTACACAGATAACTTTGAAAAATGCGAGTTTTTAACTCCACTGTACTTCACTTCACAGCACTATCTTGCCCTTAACTTTTCTATATACAGTGAAATGTTTGTTTTTACATTTTTCGATCATGATAATGGTGTTTTGCACGATTCAATACTCGCGGAGGCACAATTTCCAATTGACCTGATTCGGAACATTAAAGCAAAGGAGTGAACCAAATATCGGAGATAATTTCTGAGGGAGAAGGTTCTGGCATGTTTGTTACCAATGGAGGCCTTTCGAGAAAGCAAACATGAATTTTGAAATGCAAATTTAGAGTACAAAATTGATTTACACCACTTATGTATTATTAATTCCACTAATATATAATAAAGTGTCTTTCCGTCATAAATTTCTCCACACAGTGGGACCGGGAAGAATACGTAGGTATTTCGAGAGTACTATTATCTGGCTAACAGGGGAGTAGAGCTGAATTTTAATGGTTAAGATTGGTTTATTAATTCCTCTCCGAAGTTACCTGCGTAGACGACACTTAAATAGCCTTTTATTTTATTTTCTTCTTCCCTCTTACACTTAGTGCTTCTAGAGCTAGCGACAAAATACCATAACCCCGTGAGAAACCAATAGAATACACTGAGAGGATGGTATGATTCAAGCATGTATTTATTGAACATATATATCCAATTGAAAATAGTATTAGTTTTACAGTGAATAACATCACCATTGAAAACCGCCAACATTGCTTCAGTGTTTTCATTAAAATTTTCATTAGTTTCTCTAAAAATATGTTTGCTTTATTGAGAAAAGAAAATACTAATAGCTAACATTACAGCGTAAGAAACAGAGGCAAAAACTAAATGGGAGGAAATTTAAAAGATTAGCTTTCAAAATATAAAAATACATTCTATATAAATAAATTGCGTTTACTTACTTTACACAAAGAACGTGAGACGTTTCAGAAACTTGAAAGCACCAATGCCATGTTCACTTATGAATAAAGTCAATTATTTTATTACGATTTTTTAACTAATCAAAATAGCGCTTATAAAAATGAGAACTAATTAACCAACGCGACCGATGTAAAACTCAATACAAATCTAATTCATTCTGCTATTTATCAACTTCGTATTTGCATTCCAGTAAGTCTTTAACAGGTCTGTCACTGTCAGATTCGAGTAAATTGGTGGGTTTAGAGTGATATTTTCAATTCTGTGATCCTTCTGTTGATCCTCGTTTCATGTCAGGATTTCATTGGAAGATTATTTTCGGTTCTTTCGAGCGGATATGCGTTACAAACCAAAGACAAAAAAACAACCTCTCTCATTTCATTCGTCCCCACCACACCCGCAACTTCCTCAAACCATCACAGCGGCAGATCCGCAAGGCGTCTCTCACACCATTTTGCACAGTGAGGAATTTCCATTCTTTTGATGATCAAATATTCGTAAAGTAGTGCTTTAAGGTAATAGTCTTTAATGGCTCTATATTTATTTAAAATTTCTTTAAGTATTGGAAATACGTACCTCCTTCCGAGATATGTTGTTACTAGAAGTGACCTCGTAATTTTTTGGAACATTTTGGACCTGTTTCAATGGGTCTAGTTAAAAACATCATTAATCTTACTAGAACCAGTTCTTTCTCTTTCCATTTTTCATTCGTTCTTCAGTTTTCTTAGTTTCTTTTTCTACCTCACTTTCTGTATTTCTTCTTTCTACACTACGTTTATCTTCCTAATCATGTATATCTTCACACATGAAGTGTAATGTAATATCACGATGAAATTTCTTTAAAATAAAAGTTTTTAATATTTTTACTGGTTAAATTATCAAGTCTTTTTGTATAATTAAAATGTATTTTATCACGTAATCACAGCAACTAAAAACCGCCAGAAAGTGGGAAATACACTTTTCAGTTAAATAATTAAGTTTTACTTATCTTCCCATAAAAGTTATTTTACTTAGTACTCTTAGAACACGGTTATCATACTTTACTTCACAATATGATTTATAAGGTAACTAAACAATTTGATGCTCATTTTAAAGATAAATGTTTTGTGCAGAATTTTTTCGGCACAATAGATCTCCAACCTTGGCACTGTTCTCCGACAACGCCGCCTTCTCTGCCACCCACGCACCCCGCCTGTCTTCCCGAAACTCTTGCCAACGCGCTCTCTGACCTTCACCACCTCGTTTGTTTTTCTAAAGCCTCCTTTACTGAAGGATACAAGAAGAACCATTATCGCCTGGGTCTGCACCGGTTGCCTCCCAGCAGCCGCTTGAATAAGCGCAATGAAGAACACAAGGTAAACACCTGACTTAAGAAAGGGTTCTTCTGCGTGACGTCTAGCGATACGGAGGAAAAAAATAATCGTTTCGGCTATTGTCATTTACTCTGAAAAAATAAATCATTTAGTTTTGATGATGCACGAATGAAACGACGTTTTTTATCATGAGCAGCTAGGCAAGTAAAACGAGATATTGGTGCAGTATAAGCAATTTTACGTATTTGCAAATTAAGGTTTTTAAAAATTTTATTTAAAACTGTAAAGCAGGCCTTAGCTGTTACAATTGCCGACGGTAGGATCGGCCACTTAAAAACTAATTCTTACAATTATCTCTGGCCGGTAGAGTTAGAAAAATTACACCACGAGAAGTTACAACAACAATAAAAGATAACAATATTATATCGGTTCTTAATACTGAAAGTTCAGAAGTGCAATTTTTGTTTTATTTTATAAATTCTAACCTGAAGTTATGTTCCTTTGTTCTTTAAGAATAACATTTTCTTCAGAATAACATAGAGTTTGAGTAGATTGACTTGTATGCAAATTAAATAATCCAGGGAAAATCTAAAAAATAAAATGTTGAAATTAGATAATGTATTTGTTACTTCTTTTATTAATTGGATGGAAGGCAAGAGACTTAGCATTACATTGCACACAGGTACACAGAATTCAATATTATGAGAGCATAGGCTGTTATATAATTCAATCATATTCGGAACATATTCAAAGTATAGAATCAAAATGATGCAACTCATCAACCACTTTCTACCTGCATAAGTCTTAAAACACAAACAGCTCAGCAGTTATCCAGCTGTAGATGATAATAGAATTTGGGGCTTATTTGAGAGCAGCATGAAAAAGGCAAGAAGACAATCCACTACAATCCAAAAGTCTGTAAATTCAAGAAATTCTAAGAATTGATCCTAAACTTGGTGTGCACTTTTTGAATTCATTCGTATTTCGAGTGGAAGATCTACAACCGAAGGAAACACTTTCAAACTGAGCTTTGCTGTGGGTGGTCAAAGATGGGGAAAAGAACAGTGTTTTAATAATATGTGTAAATCAGCATACAAATCATTCTCATTAATGAATAATAAACAATAAATTCATCCATTGCAAAAGTTTGCTGATGATTGTATACGTTATTATGTTAAACACCAGTAATTAAACGTAGGTAATCCCGATTAATGCGGATGGTGTGGCGACATAGAAAATGTCGAATTGGCATATACTGACATATTGAAATAACGGATGCATTACCCTGTATATCATCTGTTGCGCCATTTGTTCTATCAGTTGGAAACATTGGAGCAGGCTTTAAGAATTTCTTTTATAAATTGCATTAACTACGAGCAGAAATTACATAAAATCTGCTAGTTTTTCAAGAAAATGTAGATGACTCTTTTTTTTAAAGATCTACTATTTAAAACATATTTTATTTAAGAGGAAATCTCTGAAACAATATTGCACTTTTGAAATTTTCTAAAATATAGAGTTCGTCTAAAATCGGACCAGCACCATTTTTACACTCTTCTTTATATACGAGAAAAAATGTGAGAAATTAATTGCTTAAAAATGTTCTTTTATTTCATGCAAAATTGTGCGAAAACTACTCATATTTTCGAAAAATTATTTATAATCATTTTTCAAGATCTATTTAGGATCAACAGATATTATTACGAAAAAAATATTTATCCTCAAAATTGTGTTTCAAGGAAGAAGGCGAAACAAAATCTAAACTTGCAATTTCCTAAAATCCAGATATTTCTACGAAAATTACTCTTGCGAAATTTTTACTCGTCGATTATGCTACACAAGGATAACGTTTAAAACACAAAAATTTAGAGCCTTTTTGTAACGAAAATAGAAAATGTTGAGGCGTCATGTAAAGTACTCCAAAAATCAAAATATAAATCAAGTGGTGAGACCTCGAATTCGTTCAAATCGATTGCGGAATATCAGTTTCGGAGAATATCTGAACGGTTAAGGCGCTAGCGTTCACCGCGGACGGACGAACGTACGGATGGACAGACATTCACTTTGGCTTTCATTCGATTTGTTGGTAAAGAACCCACACAACATGGATTCTGACATGTTATAGAAAGTAATTTACTACACATTGGAAGAATATTTATCCATGTTTTTGTGACCAAGGCTCGACAATACGAGTAATTCTGTGAAAAATTCTCCGTTTGCCGATGCACGGTTACAATACTTCCTTTTTACTACGTAAGTACGTAGTAAGGCGAGAAGTCAAAATTGAGGATTCTTTTTTTAACCAGCCATATAAGATTGGTATGCTTAAAATTTTTTTGATGTTATACATCTTTCGTTATTTTACCGTCATCGTTCTTTCACAATTTTTGTAGCATCCAACCATTTTAAGAAGTAGCAAAACTTAGATACACGGCTACAAACCAATCAGTGTAAAGGTATTTCATTTTCTGAATGATTTTCTGTGCATTAGCGAGGGCCTTTGAGATTCGACAACTGAAGCTTTGTAGACTGGCAAGTCATCGGTTCGAGTCTCGACGACAAAGTATTTCCAATACTACTAAATGGCTGGATCAAATTCTGTGCCTTCGGCGTCTACCTGTGTAAGAATTGTATTGTGTTACACGATTGGATTTTTCCGTGCTTTCTTGGAATAATTTTCTTCCAAATGCCAACAATCCGGCAAATACGCGCCACGGACCGCGCCCGACATTTGCCAATTCTGTAACCTGTTTCTCCCTTGGAAGCGGGCCGATGGTTCGATGCCTCATTTACATACATATGGCTCAACCCTCGTTAACGAGCATGAGACCGGCAGAACTGCGAATAAACGGATGTCAGGCAAAGGTTACAAATGGGAATTGGCAACACAGAAAATAAGAACCAGAAAGAGAAACAGCATTTTTCGGTGAATTGAACATTGCAATGTACTCAAGGTCGCAAGGGACAGGTACTGAAGCGCGGCGGGGGCGGCGGGGGCGGCGGGGCGGCGGGGGCGGCGGGGGCGGCGGGGGCGGCGGGGGCGGCGGGGCGGCGGGGGCGGCGGGGGCGGCGGGGCGGCGGGGCGGCGGGGGCGGCGGGGGCGGCGGGGGCGGCGGGGGCGGCGGGCGGCGGGGGCGGCGGGGGCGGCGGGGCGGCGGGGGCGGCGTGGAGCAAGCAGCAAGGGGCACGCCCGGAGGGCACGGAGCGGTCGCGTGCGCTCGCGCGCCACCGGATGCCTGCGCTCTCTTGTGCGCCCAGCGCCCGCCACGCCGCACGCGCCGTCCAACTAATGGCGCCGGCGCACGCACGGAACCAGGCCAACGAACCGAAGGGATTTGCGTTTCGGAATAGCCCGCTCACCTCACTGGGTCATCCCCCACCCTCCTTCAAGGGTTGCAAGTTTCGTGAGAGAATAATCTCGAGGCCGGCAGCCGCGAAATCCTGGCAAAACTATTGTTAAATAGTTAGGGGATGGGTGTAATGCCGAATATCGAGTCTGGTAGCTGTGGAATAGAGACAAAAAGACTTGAGATGCCGGGAATGATATCGGAGAATCCTGGAACCGGCAACCCCGAAACCGAGGCGTTAATAATCAGCCTTAGGGCGAAGGGATGGTGCTCGAAAATGTCTTGACTGACGGTCGTTGAATAGCCATTCTCGTAACTGTTCCTGAAATGTCTTTATAACAAAACTACTCGTACAATGGTAAAGACACAAACTTGTTTAAAAAACTAGATTTTTTCCAATAATTTTCAAAATGTTTCTTAGACAATGTCTTTTATAGTCGTAGCTTCAGTCTCCATTCACGCGAATTTGTTCTGGGTGTCGTATGTTGGCGCCATCCGGGGCCCCAGGTGCGTGCTGGGTCGATCTTCCAAGTGTAATTCTCCCAACTTTACACCGGTATAACTTGGTTCATATCGATTCTGTATAGATATTCCTGCTTCAGGTAGCCCTTGGTCCCGGTTCGGTTCATGTATCGTCTTATGGATTAAGACACTTCGACAATACGCGTAACATCTTCATTCTTAGGCGCACCTGCCCTAAGCTCTTGGTCCTCCAGATCAGCAGGAAGACACATTGAGTTGTACAAACGAAATCTATCTCAATTTCCCCTTCCCTGACATGGAAATCAAATTCAGAGAGTTGATACATAATAATGCCCCATCTCGAAATACCACTCATACATGCATAAAACTAATAGGCATTGCGTGAGTTTTTACAAGCACAAATACACTCGAATATTAAGTAAGAAAATTACCAGAAATGCTACAATACAACTAATCATTTAGCCGACTCAGATACTGTTCAAGAGTTTACCGCACTAATGAGTTGATCAAAAATGTCTTGCTGAAGTGGCCTACATCACACGTGGCAGACTCAGAATGTTCGCACTCTAGAGACGGCAGTGCTTTTGAGGGTGCTGGGGTGCAAAATTACATTAGCGTTTGATGTATGAAATTAGGATAAACCGCACAGGCTACGGCGCTCATCAAAGGAAATCGAATCGCACTGCGGACATTAATTATATACTACTACACAGTCCCAGCGTGGGAACTAAAAAATATTGTTCAAAGATGGAAAATTAGAGTATTTTATGGTAAGTGTAATTTGTAAATGATTTACCGCTCGTGTACAGAGAGCTGTAACTAACGAATAATACTGAGCCCTACCCAATTGCGTTATAGATTTCGTTTTTGAGGTCCGAATGTGAGAGTTACGTTTCAAATAATACTACCTTCGATACCAATCTAACTAGTAAACTAGTTTCTAATGATGAAGTTAGTAAAATAGTTGCTTGTCTCAATGTGGTTTTAAATGAAAAATGTTATGTAACATTAAGAATGTTATATTAAAATTTTAACTATTTAATTCGAGGAAAACATAAAAGCGTTTTTATACATCTTAAATTTGCACTCAACTATTGGTCGTAATGTATGACCAAGTTATTTACCGATTCATGTTAAAATTGTTCTTTATTAGACAACTAAGTTAGACATATTTTGTGACTCCACAGATGACATACATACTTATTGCCACAGACAGAGAACATTTGGGAAATACGAAGACCTATGTGTGAAAATTAAATTTTGAGGAACATACGGGCAAATCTCAGCCATTCAGACGGAAATGTACAAAAGATTGTCATAAATGTATGCTCTAAGAGTCGTGCATGTCAAGAAAGTATTGCAAATACATGCACGAATCTTAGAGCATACCTTTATGACAAGAAAGTATTGCATGTCAAGATCGGGAAAATAATGTCTGCAAAAGTATATACTATACGTGTATGTTCGAGTCAGTGAGTGTTAAACTTCTCGTCTTCTTGTGGTTTAATATTATTACGTTGATCTATTAGCAACATACAGTCCGAAATATTTCATTTCTTGGTTTATATTTTAGGGTATTTCGGTATGGATGATTCAAAACATAAAATTCACGAGTTTTAAAATTGAAACCATACTACACAGGGAGTGAGGCAACAATGTAGTGAGACTTATCTAGGTCGATCAAAGTGTTACACGCCACTGAGAGGTGATAACAGAGGGATTTGCGTTTAAGACCGACAGCCTGCGTTTCAAGATAACCTTTCAGTAGCAGGGACACACCCATCAATGTGTAATAATGTTGTAAAAACGGCCAGGATAGAGAAGAAAACAATACTAGGCCCAATATAGATAAGAGCTGATTTATTATTTAAAGCATGAAAGATAAAAATGTGAGGTTAATATTATTAGCACTAGTTGGACCTGTGCAAACAATATGCGCTTTTAAAATAATAATAATAATGTATAAATGTACTCTGACCTTTTTAACACACGATGCAATGCTCTTTTTTGAAATAATTTATTAACATTTTGACGTTTCGACTACAATGAGGGTCTTTTCCTTAATCCCTAAAGCATCACAAGTCCAGGTTTTTTAAGAAGACCTAGTAAAAATACTTTTAATTTTTTTTAATTTATGATATTTTTCAAGCAACTGCAGCGTCAGGTTTTCTACAACTTCTTAGTAAAAACGTTTTTGCTTTCCCATATACGTACGTAAATACGGAGTTATATACGTAGTATAGGAAAAGTTATGTAATACTGTGCGAAAAAAATGGCGAAATTCTGTCTGAAAAATTCGTTGCCAGCTCGTGATAACGAAAAAGTGGATAAATCCAGTTGATAAATTAAGAAAAAAAATCCCCTAACACATGGTGTAGCCAGAATCCCTGTTTTGTGGGTCCTAGATACCGAAAAACCAATTGAAAACAAACCGTCTGTCTGTCGAATTCAAAACAAACCGTCTGTCAAATTGAAACAAACCGTCTGTCCGTCCGTCTGTCCGTCCGTCTGTCCGTCCGTCTGTCCGTCCGTCTGTCCGTTCGTCTGTCCGTTCGTCCGTCCGTCTGTCCATCCGGTGTATGTGAACAACATTAAAAATCGTGCGCCTAAACTATGCCCACGATTTTTTCCAAATCAAAGAAATCCCTGTCCATCTGGTCAGAGTCGAAGCTCTGCGATTTTGAAAAACTTTCATAAATTTTTGGGGGTAATTTACATGAAGCCCCCCAGATATATTCGAGATTTTCTCAAAAACGGCTCCAAATTTTTTCTTTAAATTTCTTGTAAGAATAGAGTAAAGTACACTTATTAAGATGGCACAGATGCGATTTTCACGGTTAACTTTGAATTTTCGAAAATTGCAAAAGTGCGAATTTTGTTTGGCGTCTTCCTCTAACTACAAAATTGCAGGTAGAGATTTTTCCTTGAAATAAAATTTGTTCTTTTTAGTGAGTTTTTCTTTAAGGTAATGTACATTTTTTTGAAAATTTTGGAACTTTTCGCGCAATATTACGTGTAATATGTGCAATTTAAAAAAAATACAAAAACAAGATTTTCTCAAAAACGGCACCAAATTTTAACCAGTTTTTGTTAACAGTTCTTTCTCATTTTAACTTCTTATATCGCGTACATATTAGATACTCAGAGCTGCATTTGCCTAGCTATACAGAGAAAATGTTAAAATGTGAACAAATGGTGGGTGATACGGCATTTTTAATGCTATTTTTGGAATAAGCACACTTAAAATGATAAGAATTAGGTGAACACACACAAAAAGTTTTTTGGTCATTGGCCTGTGTTATCATTATCATATCCCCCTAGCTGAACCCTAGTAGATGAGACTACGTTCCACCCGTTTCAGACCATTACAAAAGTATTCACTTGGATGTGCTAAAACTTTTTCTGAGTTTTCCTGAATATTTTCTGCACTTTGATTTAGTCGTATTACTCACGATCGTCTTTATTTTCCAGAAATCGCCATACCATAACAATAAACTAATACAGCGTCGTTACGAACTTTGCAACTGTTTTCTAGCAAATGGTTTCTCCGGCAGTTTAGAAGCACTTCCCTTTGAAAACTTTGTAGAAACAATACCTGTAATGACCACAAAACATTGACAAAATTTCCATTTAAGCAGAATAAAGTGATCGAAATAAACGCATAACTGTGCCTTACATTATCTTCATTTAACTACCCACATTTTCGTTGTAATCCTTGTTCTGAAACGAATTCACGGAGCTGAAAACCACGCCAACTGCTTTGGACAGCCCATCGACGTTTCAACGAGGAAATGAAAGCGCAGCGTTCCATTATTACGACATCGCAACGCTATTTTCCATTAGCGGAGACATTTCCATTAACCGACAAATAAAACATGGTGAAACCGCAATTACGTTACTGGCCGCTTGGAGGAAGCTCCGACGGGCTTCCTGTCGTACATACCACTTCCGGTACAACGCTGACGAGACAGCGCTGACGTCATTGCAGATCCTTTTGACAGGTATGAGAGAAGTAAGGCTCTAGGACAAATTAAATGGCACTCATTGTGTTAGAAATGCAAAAACTAGGAAACGTAAAATATGTCGGAATAATGAATGTTATTTGCAAATCTTTTTGTTGGAGGATGAGTACCATTTTAGGAGAAATTAAATTTTCATTCTTTCAGTGTATATAATGTATTAACGACACGTTTTATGCAAATGTGTTATCCTAATATATGTCTAATTCACGTATTTCTCCTCCCAAACTTTTAATGCAACTTCTGCAACTTTGACATTTAAATATCAATGTAATTACAATCTTTTAAATAAAATGTTCAGCCTACTAACACTTTTCACAAACAATTAATTTTATTAACTGGACGGCCATTGTAATGGAATGTGACAAACCAATTTTACAACGAAAGCCAAAAATATTCAGTGTTAATTGACTGTCGACAAATATAAAGCATTTGAGCACAATGTATGACTCGCACAACCATCTGCTGCGTTTCTGTGTCTTCTACACGACGTAGCAGATGGTGTGTTTCCAGGTAAACCAGATAGCGTCAGTCTCACGTCTGATCTTTCTTTACTCCTTTCATTCTTATCTAAATGTACAGGTATTGCCGCGCCTCAACAGCAGGCGTAAACATGCTGCAATGATATCTAACGCGCACTTGTTCACAAATATGACCTCGTACACGAGTGAATATGATTCGGACACGAGGGGATGAAAGCGCCACCACTGTCCCAATTGTGAAATCCCGTGATCGCACTAAAAAAGAGAACCGTAGATATAATTCTTTAAGAATACTATTTAACTTTCATGTCATCGATGACACTTCTTTATATTCATATAATGAGGTTTAGAGTCGCTTCACTCTCTAAGGTCACTGAAGCCCATGAGTTATGATCTAAGGTGATTCTGAGGGGATTAAAATAATAAAACGAACGATGGATTGAATGATTGTTTATTTAATACTTTCAGGCCCATAATCTGCTAGTCAATAGTTCCGTAAGGGAATTCATGATTTGCCAAGAGAGGTGGTTGCATTCTTCCACCGCTGGCTGGCGAGAGATGTCGCCGACCTACACATCGGATTGAGGGTTTTTTCCCATCCGCATCCCTCAACAGCGACGTACTATCCTATTCGGGTCAAGCTTTAATCTCCCGACTGGTCTCCTGACATATGTGGTAGTGTAGAGCATTTAAATGTGTAAGGGGTGAGGATAGGACAAGTAAGAGTAAGAAAATATCGCGCGCGGGCTATCGGAGATGTACCCTAAAAATCGGGCCCGTTTTTTGGGGGGTACATCTCCGACATTCACCTGGTGTTGACCGGACAAACCATAGAAAACTACCTATCAGAGCATAGGATCGCTAGAAGTATTCTCCAGTCAGTGGCTGGACTCGAACTAGCTATGTAGCTAATAGCGACTCCCCCAGTCAGAATTCCAACCTTCCAACCCAAGAACCTCCCCGTCAGAGGCACTGGAGTGACATCAGTTGACGGTGTAAGCCTCTTCAGCCGGTAATTATGATGAAGTGTTGCATGTGATGCACGTAAAACCAAAGAATCCGGAGAAAATCTCCCGAGCTCGCTTCTGTCACCACAAATTTTATTTAGATTGGTCAGGGAGGGAACCAAGATTCCAGCGTAGGAAGGCGTATGCCCGAGCATTTACTGCACAGTCCCACGAATTCTTTATGCAAGGTGTAAGGTCTTTGTACAGGAGGATCATTAAACATTTAATATCATTGACAAATTGATTTGAGTTCATGATATAAACACTAAGGAATTTGTTTCCCTTTGAAATGCCATGTCAATGCGAAGTTATTAATTAATGTGTGCACTACGTATTCCTTGCAAAAATCTGTCTTTCGTGTATTCTGATGCAATATGCACGTCACCATGAATCTTGGCATCGAAGGCCAAAACACAAATGTTTTGAAAGTTTTTATCTGTCAAAACCTTAGACGATAAAGTAGATAAAATGTTTGGAACACGTGACACTGTAGTTTGCAATCTGCGCTGAAGCTAACGCGAGGAACGGAATGTACACGAATGAATTCCAATGGCCGCTCCTGCTTCGGTTACGTGGTTGCACAACTCCCACATATCCTAAAATTCTTATTATTCTTCTTAGGAATTTGTTCTTCTATTTCATCATTCATCGATTTCAATTTCATCATTCATTTATCGATTTTTTTAAATTTACGTTCGACATTTCTGTCTCTCGAGGGATTTGAAAACAGTCATTTTATATTATAACGTTTTGGATATCGCCATCCATAGCAAATGAGTATTCATTCCTACTCGTGAAAACATGGTCTAAGATTCGAAAATTTGTTCAGGATTTAAGGTTCGGTTTGAGGTATTGCTGCAATAGCAGTGAATGAAATCCCTTGGAAATTTTAGAGCGGCCTAAAAATATCTACCCGCATATGCCGTACCTGCATATTTTGGGGATTAGTCTTTTATCATTGTAATTGTAATTTTCGTAGTCGCTCCTGTTGTTATTGCTGCTTGTGAACTGGGACCGCTCAATCGTCTTCTTCAATGAAGTAAAATATCTTCCGTTTTTTCCTTGATTTTTTGGTCAATTTTTATTCTTAGTTCAGTGAAGTTCAGTCCAATCTTTATTTCCCTGGTATTAGGCAACGAAGTCAGTGTAAAAGTTCATTTTCGCTCACCTCTACTCAAGGAAAACTGGAAATAAAGAGACCTGAAAGGCGCATTTCAAGTTGTGAAAATTTTATTCACAATGTAAAACCTGAAAACTGTATTAACTCGAAAATTCAAATGAGTTTTTAAGGTAAACTCAGGTTGTAATGCAAGTGTGATTCGAAGGCAGATTTGTCTTGCATTTCTGGTATATTATTGAATGTGATGAGATATGGACGAATGCTGGTGCTAATGGATAACAAATATCTTCTTTTCGATGTGATTCATTTAAAAAGTATAATAGAAATACGGAAGAAATGTGAAGCTCCTGGAACCTATACTAAAAAGGTTGCATTTAGGAACTTCCAGTATGGTAGCACATTAAATAACGTGTTTTTTGTGTCAAACGATTGATGGACGTTGGGGTTTTATACTCTCACTAATCTGCGCCTTTAAAACACACTTTGAACCTAAGAAAACTAGTTATTTTAATTGCGACATACACTCACATATTTGACTGAAGACAAAAATGTCGACTCGATCTATTAGAACTCGAGCAATGAAATAATGAACAAATGACGGTAGATAGCTTTCATTTTTATAATATCAATATATTATTAAATTAAGCGTTTTTTCTGTAAAATCGGTTAAAGCAAGAATAAAGGAAATTTTATTCAGTACAAAGCTCAGGCCTCTATCTAAACGAAAACATTTAGTATTTTAAATATACAACTTTTTGTAATTATCAAAGTGTCAGAGCTTTTAATGAAAATTAGAACTATACCGAAATATAAATGCACTTTCTTACATTTCAGCAAAATGTTTCAAGAATAAGTTTGCAGATTTTTCGAGATAATTTTGAATATGTAACGGGACTTCCTGTGAGGGATGCCCAAAATTAAAACAAAATGATCTTCGAAAATGCACAACTTGATCTTTTCCCTTACCTGTTTGGCAACTTCCATCTCAAATTATGCTTCTAATGTGACAGAGGGAAGCGTGACACAAACGTCCGTACATACATTCAGACAAACATATAGGCATACATACAGACATCGCAATTTTCGGGATTAAAATTTTATGTATCTCTTTGTTTCTCGACCATATTAAGCATCTTTGCAACAGTTACAACAGATGTGAATCCTCATGTGTGTGGAAGGTTACAGCTTTTGGAGCTCAAACTCGGATTTTAAAACAAAAAAAATTGAGAACATGTTGAAGTGAATAATTGTTGTCCCTATTCTATCGTATTGGTTTGTGGTGAAAAGTCGTTGGCATTTAAAATTAAATGATTACAGGTGTTGTCATGAAATAATGTCATGTATGCATTCAACATGCATGAACCTTCAGTAAGCAACAATACACGATCCCAGTCGTCTGTTACATTGACTTGTAGTGAGTGTGGGCAGATTGTCACCTCACCCATTTCATGTAACAAATGTTTGAAACTCTTCCATCCCAATAAATGCATGTTGCTTAAAAATGTTACATGGCAAAATAAGAGATATAAATGCTGTTCATCCTGCCAGAAGGAAATACAAAGCATAGCCGATGCTTCCGCTTCCTCCTTACCGGAGTCATCAGAAACTTTGTTATTCGAAACCCATGATGGTACACATGCATCTAGTTCTGTAACATCTGAGCTATCGTTGAATTCTCAAAGAGTATATAACTTCATGACTTTGATGGAGAATAAGATGGAAGAGCTTATTCGTTCTAATGAGAAGACAGTATTGAGCATTAACTCGCTGTCTGATAGAATTCAAAAACTAGAAGCATTGCCATCTAGAGTTCAAAAGCTAGAATTATTACCAACTAGTATTGATGCGGTAAAGTCGGAAGTGAAGAAACTTTCTGATAGTCGGGCGAGTTTTGAGAGGCTTTGTGATGGTATACAGAGCGATCTCGAGGTCTTAAAGAGTTCGTTTGATGCTTTGACACTGCCTTCTACTACGACTTCTGTGAACACTGAGGGCATGGGCCGTGCTGAGCGCGATTCCCAATTGGTGATCCTGGGTACGAAGCTTAAATCACGTGAAACTACAGCTGATCTTCTGAGTATTCTTGCCTTGATTGGTTGTGTTCTGGGCTTAACGTTCAACACTCACGATGTTCACTCGATCCACCGCCCAAAGTCAAAAGGTAACCCAATTATTGTGAAATTTATCTCAACTATTATTCGTGATGAATGGATTGCCGCCAAACGAAAAAAAAGATATCTTAAAGCTTCTGAAGTCTCGCCTGACTGGAATGAGGGTTTAATTACAATAACTGAACCATCATTATACTCTGAGAGAAAGGTATTTTATGAGGCCAGAAAAATAGTTAAGGAAAAGGGTCTAGCTGCAGTATGGATGCGGAGAGGAATCACTTTTGTTAAACAATTACCTGACTCTGTTCCTATCAGAATTACTTCATGTACTGATTTACAGAAATTGTCTCAATTGTGACTGCATTGTCCTTGTTCTACCGTCCCCAACAAACGAACTAATTATGTTACCAGTACTGCTGCATCTGAGTTTTCTATTGCTCATCTTAATGTCCGATCGTTAACGGCACATTTATCTGATCTGCGTAACTACATGTACTTATATGACTTTGATGTGTTCACTATGTCTGAAACCTGGTTAAGCGAGAATATTCCTGACTCTAATATTCAGATAAATGGATATAATCTTATTCGTTGTGATCGTCCTCTAAGTAGAGGAGGTGGTGTATGTATCTACCTCAAATCTCAACTGAATTATTCAGTGCTAGATTTAGCTTCTAGCTCCTCAGATTCAAGCGCCCATATTGAGGCTGTTGGCATATTGATAGATGGTCTGAGATGCTCGTGCGACAACTTGCCTTTAGCAATTGTCACTGCCTATAGGCCGCCTGGCTACATGCCCTCAGTCTTTTTTTCAACGTTAGAGTCTATAATATCCAATATTGTGATAATGACATCTTCCATAGTTTGCTTAGGCGATTTTAATGTTGATATAGGTATCACATCGACGCAATTATCTTCTTCTAATGGTCTTGTCGCTGATTTTCAAAAATTCTTTAATTTTTCACAAATTATATCAGAACCCACTCGTGTGACTGCTACATCATCGTCTATTATTGACTTGTTATTTGTATCTGATTCCCTGGAAGTGACTGATGTTGATGTATCGGACTCAGCAGGCATTAGTGACCATCAACTAATTTCCTGTAAAATTAAATGTCTTCCTAAGCAAAAGTTGCGGCACACTGTAATGTTCAGAGATCTACGATCTATACCGATTGATTATTTTAATGATGTGGCTACCAATGTTCGCTGGGATGATATTTTTGACGGTCAATCTATAGATGAGAAGGTATCTATCCTAGCTTCTCTTATTGTACAGCTTATTGATATTTTTGCCCCTGTTAAAACTGTTTCTTTTAGACGTTCTATGGCGCCGTGGGTAACAAAAAATGTTCGATGTATGATACGCAAACGCAATCTGATGAAAAAGAAGATGAAAAAATCTCACTCATCTTGTGAAAGAGAATATTATAAGGCTAAATATCAAATGCTTCGACATGAAACATTGCGTTTATTACGTTCTGAAGAGAAAGCATACTTTGACTCATTATCATCCTTGAAATCGGATATTCTGTGGAAGAAACTTAAGCTAGCTAACGTTCATCGATGTGACAATTTGGTTCCTGCAACTCCTTTGCTTTCGGATCCTGATTCCATAAATAACCACTTTGTTGATTCCATCCCTGATCCTCATTGTTCAACTCACGTCTTGTCTTCTCCAAGCGACCACGTTGTGTATTCACTTCCCCCTTTTACATTCAAGCCAATCTCTGAAGAAGATCTATTTAATGTTGTACGCTCACTTAAACTGACAAGTGCTGCTTCGGATGGCATTTCTGGAAACATGGTTTTACTGTGCCTGCCATTTTGCTTCGTTCATCTTACCCATATAGTCAACTATTCATTAGAAAAGTCTGAGTTTCCGTCTGCGTGGAAACACGGTCTCGTGATTCCAATACCTAAAGTTAATAACCCATCTAGTTACTCTGATTTTCGGCCAATAACATTAGTTCCTTTTCTGTCAAATATTCTTGAGAAGTGTGTTGAGATACAAATTCAGAGATTTCTGAAAACACATTCTCTTTTACCTCACAATCAGTCTGGATTCAGACGCGGTTACAGCACTACATCCTCACTAACTCTACTGTCTGATATATGCTTGACAGCGTTCGATCGAGATTTGGTATCTGTTGTTTGTCTATTGGACTTCTCCAGGGCATTTGATACGTTAAGTCATGACCGCCTATTATCTAAACTGCGCTTCCTTAATTTCTCAGAACCTGCAATTGAATGGTTCAGTTCTTACCTATCAGCTCGCTCTCAGTCAACGGTCGTACGCACCCTGGATGCTACAAAAACGTCATCTCTACGCTTCTTATTTCGAGGGGTACCTCAAGGCTCCATTCTAGGTCACCTTCTGTTTAACATCTATGTTGCAGATTTAATGCATCTATCCTTCAACTCCGTGATTCAGATGTATGCAGACGATACTCAATTAATTTATTCCTTTCACCCATCTAATCTTTCATTGGCTGTTGATTGCTTAAATGTGGATCTTGGTAATATTCATAAATGGTCTGTGGAGAATGGATTAATTTTAAATCCTAATAAATCTGTGTATCTCTTTTTAGACCCTACAAATCGCCTAAGAAATGCAAATACGGATAATTTTCAGCTGTTAATTGATGGTCATTCAATTGGTCATGTTGATCTTGCTAAAAATCTTGGTTTATGGATGGACAGTGGATGGAATTTTGATCATCATGTGTTAATCAAATGTAGAGCAGCATATTTGAGATTAAGATCCCTATATCAATATCGCAACCAATTAACACAGTCAACCAAGCTAATGTTGTGCAATACTCTCATACTGTCGTTATTTAATTACAGTGATATTGTTTATAGCCCTGCACTATCTCAAAGAAATTTTGCTAGAGTTCAATCTATTCAGAATGCGTGTTTGAGGTTCTGTTTCACTATTCGGAAATACGAGCATATATCACCATTCATGGATAAATCAGACTGGTTGACCATGAGACAGAGATGGATATTTCACCTATGTTTACTGGTACACTCTGTGCTCTCCTCTAATTCTCCCAGTTATCTTCGGGATCGGCTTAAACTTTTTTCACAATCAAATGAGTCTGCTTCACGTACTACCCGATTTGCCAATTTCCTACTTGTTATTCCCGTTCATCGTACTACCAAATTTGAGGCATCCTTTAGCTATCTTGGTCCACACTTCTACAATTTAATCCCTCATGAGCTTAAAACCCTTCCCTACAAATCATTCTGTGAAAAACTTTGTAAATTTATTAAACTTAATTTTTAATCTTTCTTCAGTGTTTCTTGATGTATTATGTTAAATTTTCTGTAACCTTCTTGATGTATAGCTTTACTTCAGTGTTTCCTGTTATATTATATTGTCTCATATTATCTGCTATACACTTACAATTATATTTTACTTATGTAACTTTTTCAATTTCTAATCCTCATGTACTTACATTTATGCTTTTTTCAACTTATTCTTATTCTCTTTTGATTTTATGTTTATGATCTGTATTTTTCTTGTGGTTAGTCTGAAAAGCAGTAATTTAATTACTGAGACTCGCCGTTGTACTTTTTTGTGCAATAAAGTATTATTATTATTATTATTATTATTATTATTATATTATTATTATTATAAACAATATTGTTTATTTCAAGAGCAGCTTTCCATGACTTAGCCATCATCATCAGTTTCTGCTGATAGACGACTAGTCCTAGTTGTTGGCAATGACAACACCTGTGATCATTTAATTTAAGGAAGATTAAAACTTTACCTATATTTTACGTTACCTACATATACATGTAAGAAGCGAAAAACATTGGTTCTATTGCAAACATGCCACAATTTTATGGGCTGCCGTGATTGGTGAACCTTCGTAATATGTCACTTATTCCAGACTAGTATTTAAATTAATTATACTACACATCCCACGAATGGTCGACACTAGTCCACAGCTTGCATATGTACAGTGTTTTTACAGGGAAGCTGAAAAACAAAAGAAATGACGCACCAATGGGTGACAGCTGCAACAATGCTGACACAACAAAAAGTGCTGAAAATGTTTCTCGCTTAAATTCCGTTTCCACAAGTTGTCGCGTGGATGCGCAGGAGGGTCTACCCGTTCCATTCTCCTTTCCTTCACGTACAATCAAACATCATGGATCTCAATTTGTCAAAGAATTTACCACCGTTTAGTCCTAATTTATGGTTTATCTTTCCATACTGGGTGTATTGGTTTCTATTTGCCATTAACTGGGGAACCAAATGCATCCACTGATGATCTGGATTTGAATGAATGAATGCATGATGGATTGATTGATTGGTGTTTTCGGGCGAGTCAAATGCTGGGTTCGTCAGTCCCGTAAGTGTTTTAGCATGGAAGGTGGCATCTTCCCCTGCTAGATGGCGAGATCCGGTGTCGACCTACCCATCGGCATGTGGAGTTTTTCCTCGCTAGGCATATCCTACCAGCGGGGCACAGCACCAGTCGGGACAAGCTTTAAACTCACGGCTGAGCTTCCGACATGTGTGGTAGTGTAGGGTTAGAGTAAGTGTGTGTAAGCAAGGGGTGACAGGAAAGGTATAAGACAAGGAAGAAGAAGGAAAGATTGCACACGGTCGCGTCCCGTTTGTTACGGTGTCTCTCTAGCACTCGTTTCCTATTGAGCTGAGAAACCTCGGAAAACTACCGATTAGAGAAACCAGCCACTAAAATTCTTCTTGCAGCAGCTGAATTCGACATAGCCATGTTGGTAGTGTCCAAACTCTTGCCACCGTTCGAGACTCGAATGGTAGGACTTTCCAGGCAGAGGCACTGCATTGACATCACATGATGCTCTGAGCCACCTAAGTTGGTAAATCATAGTGATTGTGTCCCTCTCACAAAGTTGTCTACATAATAGTTTTCATTTACGTAATGTTTTTCTTTGTTGCTATACACAAGGTAATTAGCGCGGTTTTGTACACTAAATCTGAAGGTAGATTTTAACTGATTTTGTGGAATATCCTATTGGTATAAACTGTATTTAATATTCGTTTGTCACAGGTTGGGTTTTAAATACGTTTAAGCTCTATTGGGGATGGTCTCCAGTTAATTTATTATTTATTTTTTATTTATTTAAAATGTAAATTATAAATAAAAAAGTTATGAAAAAAATTGTTGCATAGCATCTGCTTCTGTCATCAAAGCGAAAAACAATAATATTGCCCAAACAATAATAATTGGCGAAACAATATCGTCTATAGAATTTCATTAGCTAATAATAGATGTTAGAGAGTGTCATTAGCTAATAGTAGATAGCTTCATTTTCTGATTAAATACTCTTCTTCGTTAAGTATACTGATGTTGCGCGTTTATAAATAATTCGGTCTATAATATCTTATGTATGTCCAAGTTGAGGGTCAGCATCTAAAACGAACATTAATAAAATACTAAGTTTTCAGAATACCTGTCTAAGAACTATTGTTCAAGTTCCTTGGTTTATTTCAAATATACGAAATCATTCTGAGTTAGGTATACTTCCAATAGAAAACGTTTTTCTACAAATTTCAACAAAATTGTACCGCAAAATTAATAAAATTCCATCTGCACTTCATTTTTTACTTGATAAACCCAATCCCCATCGTAATCGACTAAAAGATAAATTGTCCAAACAATTCTTCGACTCCCCATAATCTCCTTTCGAAGTTGACTGAAGCACATAAAATAAATTGTTCTTGACGCGTGAGCTACATTTTTATAGGTACTCATTTCCTTTTGTAATATTCAATTAGTTCATCCTCTGCTGCAAAGGGGTGTAACTGAGCAAAGGCATGTAATTATTCAATTAAAAACCAACAAACGAAAAACAACTTTAGTCGCGCTCTCTCTCTTTGAATTAGTTATATATACATATAGTAAGTAAAAGTAATCGCAGCCAATGTTTCAAAATTGCAAATTGCTAGTTATTATCTACAAAAATGTCTATAGAACAGTATAAACGCATATAACGTGTAATGTAGTATAACTTTTAAATTCTAGAATCAATTCTATCACATCTGTGACTTTAATCGCCAGAATAAGCATGGTGTAATTGAAGTGTTAACATTCCAAATCAAATCATAAAAAACTGAACTAGTCGAAGGATTTACTAAATGTTGAGACATTTGAAGAATGAAAACTGCAATGAATGCTGATAGGAGGCAAATGTAGTGAGAAATAAGTTACATATGTTAGTATTCAATGTCTGAATTTTGTTGAAAATATGCTTCTTCAATAATGGGAAAATTTGTCAAAAAACAACAACGATTTTCATGGGTAAAGGTTTAAAAATCGTGAATGGAAACTATACTCAGAAGTGGGGATTCTGAAATCCCCTGTTTTTTGCCCATCACTGCTGCGTGCCATACAATCCATCAAAATAATATTGTCACGGCTGTCGGTGGCTACAGAATTAAATTTCACTTTTGTTCCACAATCACCATCACCCTTGCTATTGCCACATTTCCTCTCACAACTCCTCCAACTCCGCAAGCAACAGTGCTAAAGTCAACATCACTCCAGTAGCCACTCTCTCCCAACCTAGCAGCGCACCGCCAGTCGCAGCGTGACGAGTAAATAATGAGCAACGTTACGGATTTATACCGAGGGTCGCATTGCCGCCAGTTTAAAATCGTTGTGTCGTTAATTAAACGAAAGGGGACGATGTTTTTTAAAATCTGCTTTCGCGTTGTAGCAACGGAACGATCTCCCCCATTCAACCCTAATCTGCTAAACAGCTACGCTGCTAACAGTACGCGCGCTAATTTAGTCCCGGTTTCCGCTTCCTTCGGTTTCCCCCCAGCCGCTAGCGCCCACTCACCCTCGCTCACAAAACTACCCCGTCATTCCCCCTTCCGCCGCTATCCCCAGCCCGTCGCCCGCCCTGCCCGTCCGCCCCGCCCTGCCCGACCGCCCCTCCCTGCCCGTCCGTCCTGCCCTGCCCGTCCTACCCGCCCTACCCGTCCGCCCCGCCCGTCCGCCCCGCCCGTTCGCCCCGCCCGTCCGCCACGCCCGTCCGCCTCGCCCGTCCGCCCCGCCTTACCTATTACCAATTCATCCAGCCCGTTCACCCCGCCCTTCCGCCCACACCATCTTCCCGTCCTCCCAGACCCGCCTCGACTCGACCCGCCCTGCCCGTCCCGCCATGCCTGCCTCTGCCCCTCCGCCCATCCCCGCCCCACCTGCCCAGCTTGTCATCGCCCTCTCCTACCACCCATCGCGCAACCCCACCCGCATTCGCTTGGTCCAAGTCTTTCTCGACAACCCATCCTATCACGTTCGCTCCTCCCCCGACTCCACAAGCACTCCTTGCCCGCCTCTATCCATTCTAACCTACCCCCGCCTGCCTCTACCACCACCTCCCAATTATGCTCTCTCCCGCTCGACCTCTCCCTGTCCGTCTCCGTCGGGATCCGCCCACAACTCTGTGTCCCCGCCCGTGCCCGTCCCCGCCCGTGCCCGTCCCCGCCCGTGCCCATCCCTGCTCGTTTCCGCATCCGCCCACTCACGCCGCCTGCTTGTTTGCCGTCATGTTCGCTACGTAGGAGCAACGCGTGCTGCTGCTTTGGCTGCGTTGGCTGCCCTAGCAGCCACAGCGGCGGCGGCGGCGACGGCGGCGGCGGCGGCGGTGGCGGCGGTGGTGTCGACTACGTAGTCTGCGGAAACTCCTCCGAGGGCGGGTAGGATAAACATGCTAATAGAGTATATTCCAGCCTCCGAACACAATGCATTTTGCATTCATTACGTTCGGAGGCAGAACTAATTCTCCGGAGCTACGAAGTTTCGCATTTATCGTCACAAATTTCGGCGCTCACTTCCAGGATATTCTGCTGAAAAGATGATCGATACGATGTAGCAAAAGCTTAATTAAAGCAATGTACTAGATTGAAGGTCGTTAATTAGTGACGGCATTATAAAGAGTAATTATTATGAAGAGAAATTACGATGGCAAAGAACGAGATAACGAGAAGTAAGGATAACTAATGCTGCTTTTAAATTGTTCTCCACGCAAGATTTCTTTAATACGATCCATCACCAAAATTACCAGGAAAGACGCTTTTTAAGACACGCTTAACGAAAAAAACTCATCAGCGATTAGTTATAAAAATCTAACTGAATATTACATAAAAATAAATAAATGACAATTTTCTACATTATTTATGAGAGAGGCATACATATTTTAGAAGTATTATTTAATAAACTTCGAAACGATGTTGACATACACTTCTTTCAGCTTCATACTAAATTCTTCATATTTGATCATGAACATGACAAGAACCTGCTATTGTCTGCTGTAAATAATTCTGACAACTATGAAATGTGTGAGTTTATGATATGTGAGCTTCTTACTCAAAAACAAGGAAGTTGATATTTCAACAATAAATTCATTTTCCTAAAAAAAATTATTATTATTATTATTATTATTATTATTATTATTATTAATTAAATTCACATTTCTACAGCCCTCACAATAGACATTATCATCCGTAAATGAGTATATAAATTCTGCAACCATACATCTGCAATTAAACATACACACATTAAAGTCTCTAGGAAACGGTGTTTTATTCCTCAATCCAAGGCCAATACCGGAGCGGTCAAAGCACTTATAAAGACAACAGAAGTTTCCTGTGCATAGCATTTATACGCATTCAACATACAGCAAGTATCTTAGCTGTCGTAAACGGAGTCTATTTCAACTGAAACTATAATGTCCCCTTCAGCTTCCGAGCAGAAAATGGATACTGTCAACCAAAGCGCAGATTAAGGGGATAACTGTAGGAAAACTAGTAGTGCTAAAACAGCACGTACTTTCTCGCCCATGTTTTTCACGCAAAGTTACACAAAGAGTACTAAAAGTTTCCAAAAATTATACATGACCGTACTTCAACATCTATCTTAAATAAACATATTTCAATAAGAGAAAAAATCTACCTTTAATATTTTAGTCGTAAGAAGACGCCAAAAATTTTTTCAACTTTTGCTATTTTCAAAGAATCAGTCTTCAACAAACAGGAGAACTTCACCATTCTCTTAAACGTCGTTCACACTATCCAACAACAAAATTTAATCAAAAACAATGCCTTTTTTTGAAAATTTGGAAAATGTCTCAAGTGCTTCATGTAATGTACACACCAAAATTAAAATATCGGTTTCATATTAAAGAAGCCATGACATCAGTAAGATCCTTTGAAGAATATGAATTTTGGAGAAAGTCAGCAGAACGATTTAGCTGCTAGCATTGCTTACTAACGGACAGACAAACAGACGAACAGAGAGACAGGCGAACACAGACAGACAATTTTGCCGTCATTCAATATTTCTCTATCACGGACCCACAAAAACATGAATTCTGGCTACACCACGTGTTAGAGGATTTTTTTCTAAATTTCGCAACTGGATTTATCCACTTTTTCGTTGCCAGGGCCTTGTAATTTTCTGCCGAAAATTCGCCGTTTTTTTTCGCGCAGCATTACATTACTTTGTCTCTACTCCGTAACGAGAAAGTAAAAAGAAGAACTTCGGCACGCGACTCTCTCAATTTGTGCGAATCGTGTGTAGTACTCCTGTAAAGCACTCATTAATATCAATATCAAAAAATAATTATAAAAATAAATAAATGCCTATAAGATTATTTCCAGTCTTTTGTGGTATTGCGATGTTAAAATTTATTTTTATGTTTATGTGTCGGGTTTGCCGCGGTATCTCGTTGTTTAGTGCGGTTTTATGGGTAATCTTCGCCATTTTAGTCAGGTTTATAGATTCTAAATGCGAACAGAGTTTATGAAGACGCCATTTCCTAAAACCTTAATTTGGAATTTAAGCATGACACACTGGAGCATCTGGATTCGATTTAAGACGGCAGTTTCCCACTTTATTCTCTCTTGTTTATAGAGTAAAGAATTTGCTGCCCGTTGATGTCAAAATATATCAGGGCACTACTTTCCTGAACGCTTGTTTTTTCGGAGTGTACTGCATTTTTTAAATAGTCACTACACAACAACTAGTTTGCACGAGATTATAAC